>JARYGA010047582.1:0-48219 GCA_030545235.1 Helianthus tuberosus
CAACATCAAAGATTTGCACTTGTAGAACGTTAGAGCCTACCAATGACCACATGTTTGATGATATTGTTTCATGTTTTTATTTTCATAATTTGTAATTATATCGAACGAACGTACCGTTGGGGCATCCTTACATGGCTATATGAATTTGTTCACCAGCACAAAACAAAACTTTGTTAGTTAATAACGTAATAAAATTTTTGGATCCGTCACTGAGGATAGAAAGAAAATAATTACTACTTACAAGCGTTTTATTGACTTTGCAAGATTTACTCCACCAAATGTCCCCATTGCCGTCAATGACGCCACCTCCTTTGACCACGAGGTTATCGACTCCTTCCACTCTAAGCCAAAGCTTTTCATTCTTCTTATACTTGGATTCTTGTTTGGATGCCAAAATTGTTCCTGAAATCTGCAAATATTCATCATGTTATTGTCTTCGAATATGAAATATGTTGCAATAATAGTTGTGATACCTCGAGCAACACACATGATAAAACTAATTACGAAAACATAGAATTTACAACACGAACAATAGACACCCGAGTGACTGGTGACTGATATTATTAGATCATTCGTAATGGTTAATATCCCTAAAGGGGCATTTTTCGCCACATCATCATCATAACGCCCCATTCGAAAAATGTGTAATGGTTAACGCCCCTTAATGCTCTTTCAATCATTACTTTCCGATTTTTTTTTCTCCTTATTTGTCGTTATACTAGAAATACCCATTCCCCTTCATGTTCCTTCCTATACTGCCCCTTACGCATAGTCTTAAATAAGTGTAGCAACTTGACGCCCTTATATACAAATACCAAAGCTTGGTATGAGAGATATGTTTAGATATGATTGCATTATTAAACTTACATATTTACTTTCATATTTATCAGGTTTAAGAGTTAATCACTATACATTAAATATCATTCATTAAGATTGTTTAGTTCTCACATAGAATTCTATCACCTGACCTGCATGGTTAGCGAAGCTCGGCAAGGACCTTCAAACTGAATTGGTGTTACAAGGTACTTCTTATTCTTAGCCACACTAAATATTGCTGCTGTTGTGGAGGAACATGCTTCCTTCCATGCCTTCTTGAATGCCTAAAACAACCCATGTACGTATAATTATACAAAAAAAACATACATGATACATATATGCATCATCCGATAATCAAATTTTATGGGAGATATGAGTAAGAAAGCACATCGATCTTACAAACAAGTTGGAAAACATAACTATGTGTACATACATTTGTATCGTCTTTTTTGCCATCGCCTTTAGCGCCAAAAGAATCAACATCAAGTGTTTTAGTTGGAAGTGCAAGTAAAGTGCTAGAAAAACCAGGATCTTGAAACATGTAACGTAGGGCTTTTCTTATACAACAAGTATACACTCTTGAAAGAGGAGACATGTAGTCATGAACAACATCTTCATGGTAGCTAAAAGAGTAACATGAGACACAGTAAAAGGCAAGGACCACGATGACAAATGAGAGACGTGAGATGTGTTTTTGTGAAGCCATTGTATTTGAAATACTAATGATGTAGTTCTCAATTTATAGAGCAAAAGGTGTTTAGCGTGGGGTGGATGTGGCATGGTGTTCTTTATTCCTGTTCATTTGTAGTTTTTTTGTTATATTTGGTTTTTCATGCCATCTCATATTCAGTGGCGGAACTTGAACGAAAGCTTGGTGGGGGCCGTACTCTTAAAAATCCAATATTTTACACTACAAAAACAATTTTCAGTAAAATTAACACTATGAGTGAAAAAGTAGTGCCCCAATAAAGCTCCACCCTTGCTCATATTGTTCGTTTTTTCAACAAGAAGCTCATGTTTCTTTGTTTTTTATTACTAGGCGTCACCCATCAATAGATTACCTCTACAGCTCTACCCGAACACGCTTAAATGTGCAGTTCTCTACTTCTCTCATACATGATCAATAAGTTGCGTCAGGCGTGTTGCAGATATTTGGGATAAGCATACGATCTTATGACTCAATATCTCTCTTGTAAACATAACCAAACGAAACGATTGAGATTTAGATAAGGTGTTTAAAATCTTTTTTCTTTACTAGTAACAATTGAAAAGTTTAAAATGATATTTGCTTGATAGCTGTAAAACTAAAAGGAAAATTATTATATGGTAAAGTTGTTTGGTGTATTCATTAGAATATAATCAATGACAAGGAAAAGGATTATACTAGCACACAAAGGGGATAACTCTGGTAAATTAAATAGTTATATATTAATATAACTTTAAAAACTACAATGTTTACATAAAATAATTTGTAAAAAAACTTATACTACGATAATTAAATTATTAAGTTATGACATGAATTAACCGCTTTCATCTAGATTGATGGGCATTATCACTTTTACTTATTATTGCTGTTATATGGTAGTTATATTATTTTGACTTTGTTTTATTTTTTTGACTTTTAGTATTAAAACAAACCACTTCCATTTTCAAAGATTGACCAACATGTTTAGAGAAGAAATATATGTTTATTACAAGATATAAGTAATGGCACAAATACACACAAAACAACCTGTGTAAATTAAACCTTTAATCGATCATTGTTTTGAATCATTCAGTTTTTATGATTCGTATTTTGTCTTTTAACTTTTAAGAAGATCACTTATTCAATATAAAGTTATGTTTTATCAGATCTCATTATTTTACATGAGTATAGCACACTTTTTCACGTAACAAATTCAGACAATTCGGAAAAAGAAGTGCATAAATCCTCTGCTACATAGCTAAATGAATAATAATAATAATAATTCAAAGAGGTATTAAATTAATTGTTGCTGGAAGAACCACATGTAGAACCATAGATGAACGCCAATGAGGTGGTGGTGGAGCGGTAAGAGAGAGATTTGGTGTTCTAAGGGACCCAAGTTCGATTCCTGCCCTGCGCATTATTTTCTACGTCACCTGGTGATGATGAGAGACTAGGCGAATAGGTGAAGATCGCTAGTTCGATCCTTGAACTGAGCGGGTTTTACCTCACCGCGCTGTCGTGCCTTCGATCGAGTGTTCACGGGTTTCGGCCCTAAGTGAGGGTTTTCCCTGGTTCGAAGACGAGTGTATCCCGATGTGGTGAATTTCGCTAGTAGTCTATTTGAAGGATTCGTTGGCCGTTCAAAAATAAAAGGACCATAGATGAACATTGGTTCAACAACTGATCATCTAACATAATCATTTCGTTTCATAATTACTTGTAAATTTACGTATTAAAAAATATAATTTTGGATTGACATTGTTTAATGCACGACATCTATGTTTCATATTCCTTTGGATTGAAGCTCCAATAAACCTATCCATCATCATATATCGAACTAACGAAATCGAAAAGCACCTTTCGTGCTCACTCTATTTCATTCTTGTGTCAAAATTGACAACACTTACACAACACTTCTAGTTAACTTTTCCACTCTACATGGTTTCGGTTCTTGTCTCTGATCATTTAAGACAAAAACCTTTCGACTACATGAGTCGTGAATAACTTGATAACTTTATATTATTGTGAAAAAATGAAGACGTGTTAATATCATCATACAGTTATTCGTCTAAGAAACGATCTACCACCTTTGACGACAACGACATGACAAAGAGCAACTATTAAGGGAGCTTTAGACAAGATAAAGCTCTATATAACAATGATCACAATGTTTGAATCTTGTTTTCAGATCGATTGATGGTCTCGATCAAATAAACT
Source organism: Helianthus tuberosus (assembly GCA_030545235.1). Lineage (NCBI taxonomy): Eukaryota > Viridiplantae > Streptophyta > Magnoliopsida > Asterales > Asteraceae > Helianthus > Helianthus tuberosus. The sequence continues at coordinate 3,722 of JARYGA010047582.1, forward strand.
TACACTTTCATGGATATAGGATCCGTGCAAACGTGTGTAATATAAACTTTTTTTCTATAATTATAAGTGAATAAATATTTACACACTACTTTATAAAATAACAAAAAAAATGGTAAATTTATTCATACCATAAAACGTGTGCATTTAGAGTTTGAACTTGTCACGTCAAATTTCTCTATTAATTAGGAAACATGTAGCTTATACTTTTGCATACTTTGAAATTGTTGATACATGAAATTGTGTATACACAATTAATGACAATAATTTTAGTATTTATGATGATAGACGATGGCTGTTCTATTCTATCATATTTTTCTACTTACTATTAATTAAGGTTTAAAAATTACGCTAAATCTTGATTACAATAACGTCTACAATTGTATATGTTTAGTCATTAGGTAAAGTTGACTTACCAATAGGATGGTGATCTATTGGCAAAACCAAAGCCTTTAAACATCTGGGTTTGAAAGGGGGTGGGGACAGGGGCGGACCTATAGCTTATTAAGGGGTGGCGTCCGCTACCCCTTGGTCGGATTTTTTTTTGAAAAATTAGTGTAAATTTTAGAAAAATTTGACGTTTTTTCGATTTTGTTACGGCTTATTTATAAAACGTTACCCCTTGGTCGGAATCCTAGATCCGCCACTGGGTGGGGAAGGAGGGTCTTGGGTTCAAGTTACACCGACAACAGAGATTAAAAGAAATTCGCCGTTCAAAAAAAAGTTAGGTAAAGTCGACTTACCTTTAAAAAAAGAGACTTTTTAAGCACAACCAATTCACGCTATTATTTTTCCTGTATAATCAATCAGCTCATCCTCTAGCTCCATTAAACTCTCAACAAAAGCTACCAAAAAAAGAAAAAAAACCAATCTCTCGTGATCCAAATTTGGTCACGTCACCCATCGACCCATCCTATACAATACATGTACAAACATTAAACGGATGGTTTTATTATATGTGCATGTTTGAAGTTGATCGATGTAATTTATATACACGTCATTGCATATTAATTAACTCTTAAATGCACCAATTTGTTTATAAAGTATGCTACTGTATATTGTTTTAATTAATATTTTATGTGTTTAAAAGAAGAACGAGCTAGAACAAGCGAAAATCAAAGAAAATAAATAGAAAGATGGGCCATTAAATTGCATTGAAAAGAATACATGGGCCGTAAATTCGTAGTAACATTTGGATTGCAATGAAAAAAATTAAAAGGGTTAACTAATTCATCGACTCATTAAACTATTGGAGATAGAGGTGTAAAAAAAACCGGTTTTAGAATCGAAACCGGGAAAAAAACCGAAACAGGTTTTTTTTAAGCGGTTTTTTTATAACCGAACCGGTTTTATAAACGAACCGCCGGTTATAAACCGGTTATGATTCTTGGTATGAAAAACCGGTTAATAACCGAAACCGGTTTTTAAAAAACCGGTTTTTAAAAAACCGGTTTTTAAAAAACCGGTTTTTTTGGGCAAAAAACCGGTTAAAAACCGATCCCAACCGGTTACACCGGTTATTGTTTTTGGCTTGAAAAACCGGTTAGTAACCGAAACCGGTTATTAAAAAAAACGGTTTTCATTTTGGATGAAAAAACCGGTTCGGTTAATAACCGAAACCGATTTTTGAAAAAAATCGATTTGTACACCTCTAAATTTGGAGATAGCAGCCTCCATTGGTTTTTTTTTTCCGAACCAAACCAAATCAGTTTGGTCAATTTGATCAAATCCAGTTTGAGGATAAACCGGACAATCTTTTCGTCAAGCAGAACAAATAAAATATTAACCAAAGTAAAAGTTTACATGGTGATCAGTTTAAATTTTATTTATCAAAATCCGGTTCAATAAACAATAGTTAATTAATTTAGCGAGTTAATCAATGAAACGCAGCGGAAAAATAATCAAGTGATCAACAATAAACGTAACCTGACATGATCCGGTTAGATGCAAATGCGAGCACAGTGATAAAGATATCTAACTACCGATGAGAAAGATATACCTCGGTTAATAACTAACGGCCGGTTGAGACACCGAAGTTCAACGAACATGCGCTAGTGAACTAACGAAGCAAGGGGTATTAGCCGGGATAGCGGCGGCGGTAGCCGGCAACAGCGGCATGGTGGCGGTAGCCGGCGATGGCGGAGAGGCGGCAGCGGTGGTCGGCGGCGACGGCAGAGCGGGTGTGAGTGTCTTGAAAGTTCTTGTGCAATCTCTCTAACCCCTTTCTTCAATTCCATGCTCTTTTTTATATAGAATATGGAGGTCCATGCATGTTTACCAAGTGGCGAACATGCACATGCATGTGCGATAAGTGGCAAAGTTATTATGCATGCGCGACAAGTGGCGAAGATGCTATGCATGCGCGACAAGTGGCGAATTGAGTTGCATGTGCATCATTACACCGGTTCATGTACACGTCTCTCATTTAATACCCGCAATATGTTTATTAATTAAAATAAACAATTATATTATTAATAATGAGTATTAATAATATAACCCCGCTCATGATCATAAATATAATTATGATTTATTTCGCATATCGTTCGTAATTATCAGTTAAGTGGATTTTAGTTCATTACACACGATGTAACTCTTACGGGTTGGAACCGATCCATTTTTCCAACATTGATTCACATGATTGATTTGTATGGATACTACTTGTTGATCGGGACATAGGTATATGGTCATTGAGATTTGAGATTTTTGTGAATACCGTTAATACAATTTTTTCTTGTTCACGTCACTTTTAAAATCAACAGTTTTAATAATGATATATATTAATTTATAAGGGAAACTATCAAATAGTGAATTTGGTTTGGGCACTAAGCGTAGGAAGTAATAATAAGAGGACATGTGGTAATAACCGAGTTTCTTTTTACTTTTTCCTTGCATCCTCAAAATCCACTATTTTCAAAATCCATCACCTTCATCCTTTTATTCACTTTCTCTTTCTATAATCACTATATAATATTGCGATTTGTTAATCAATCATTCATTTTCTTTTTATATAATCACTACATCATATTGCGATTTATTCATCAATCAATGATTCAACCACTCAATTAACGCGTTCTTCAACTTTTTTGATGAAACTCGGTTTAATTTATGCAATTTCTCATTATTTTTTTCTCTTGTTATTTGAAGCGAATCACTCGATTCGTTCGATTCAATCGTTGATCAGTGTTTATAGCATCCAAATTTCGTCAAATGTTGAAGGAATCATAAGAAATCGGCTTCGATCTTTGTAAGAAATTTGAAGAATTTCGCCAATCATTGTGTTTTACGATCTGGGTTTTGGAAATACGTTTTAGAAAAAAAAAATACGTCAATCATTGTGTTTTACGATCTGGGTTTTGGAAATACGTTTTAGAAAAAAAAAATACATTTTGTTTTATTTTTAGTCCATTGTGTTTTAGAAAAAAAAACACATATTTTTTTTTTGTTTTTAGTCATTGCGTTTTAGAAGAACTCATTCTTTTATGTTTTTTGGTCCATTGCGTTTTAGAAAAAAAAACTTTTTTTTTGTGTTTTTAGTCAATTGCAATTTAGGAAAAAAAAAACAATTTTTTGTGTGCTTTTAATCCATTGCGTTTTAGAAAAAAAAACTTATTCTTTTGTATTTTTAGTCCATTGCATTTTAGAAAAAAAAAAACACATTCTTTTCTGTTTTTAGTCCATTGCGTTTTGGAAAACATCTTTTTTTTTGTCCATTGCGTTGTAGAAAAAAAAAAACTCATTCTTTTATGTTTTAGAAGAAAAAAACTCATTCTTTAGTATTTTTAGTCCATTGTGCGTTTTTTGAATAAAGAAACCCATTTTTTTGTGTTTTTTGTCCATTACTTTTTATGCATATGGGTTTTCGATTTTTTTTAAAAGTATATCAATACTATTCTCGTTTTAAAGATATAAAAGTTCTTTTGTATGGTGCGATTTTTATAAAATTTATAGAAAAGTAATGTCATATAAAAGAATTATTAACGTTTTAAAAACAGGGGGATTGAAGGAGAGGAAATCTATTGCCTTTGATGGACTAAAACACCCCTAAACTAACTCACGTGCCTTCTTTTTGTTCAATTTCACCCAATTAATAATCAAAACCCTTGATTACTCAATATATGACCAAGATTTCACCGTAACCTTCCTACTCAAAAAAAACTTTCTAGTATATCATATCCTTAATTTATTTATTTATAATTGTAACAAATTCAAACATCTTAAAAATTGATAATTTCCCACTTTACTACATAACAACGATACCCACAAATCTCCCAATTGTAAGAAACTCGAGCATTAGGAGTTCAATCACTTCAATTCCACACGGGACCTAAAGCGAAGAAAATATGGGGACACCCGGTAGGGTTTGACCTGCGTCAACAATGAACGCATTGCCACTTACATATGCGGACGAGTCATGAATTAGATACCGAACTAGTCTGGTCAAGGCCGGATCAGCTGTCCCATATGTTCTCAAAGGAACGGTTCTTTGAGCCACATTGTTGAGCCACTCTTTCTCCATTAAACCTTTGGTTATCTCGGAGTTAAAAAGCCCCGGGTTGATCGAGTTCACCCTAATATTGTAAGCACCCAATTCCATAGCCATTACCTGTCAGTCACCACCCAAAAATAAATAAAACAACCATACACGGTTCAAGAAATCTTAACGAAGTTTTTAATTCAAGATTACCTTTGTCAATGTGACCATACCCGTCTTTGAAGAAGAATATGCAAGACCTCCGGGAAGATGGCCGCGATCAAGACCGCCAATTGATGAGATGTTGATGATCGACCCCCCTTGTTTTGAGTCACGCATGTTTAAACAAATGTACTTCGATACCAACCATGTTCCAGTTAGATTCGTTCTCATGGTATCATCCCATTCTAGTTCACTCAATTCCAATGGACTATGCACACTACCTGGAACCCAAACATTTTTTTTTATGAAAGTAATTTTGAACCCAAATATCATCCATCAATGACTAGGGGCAGAATTACTATATAGGCCCCGGTGTCACGCGACACCGATTATAATATAATATATATATACACATCTTTTGATGGCCACTCGTACATATCTTTGTTAGCGGGAGGTCATGGGTTTAAACCAATAGAGTGACATATTTCCTATGTTAGCGGTACGATACTGGTGATTGGCATGTCATCCATAAATAGTTAAGCATTTAGTGAAATAATACATTTGTTACGTTACGTTCTTCTAAAAATATGATGAATGGAGTTAAGAAGGTGGATGGGACATTTAATTTGCAATTTATTACCTCTAACCCCCGCATTATTGATCAAAGCATCAATACGTCCGAAAGCATCCCAAGCCCTTTTCACCGAGGCTTCAATGGCAGGACCCTTAGCACTCACATCAAGCTCAACCGCTACCGCTCGAACAACACTGTCTGTCGGTCCGAATCGGTTAATCTCGTCGCAAAGAGCCATGAGGCGATCAATCCTTCGTGCGGCCGCAACGATCATGCAGCCCGCTTTCGCAAGGTCTAGGCAGAAGTCTCTGCCGAGACCGGAGGACGCACCGGTGACCATTACAACTTTCCCCGAAAGGTCATGCCATGGCTCTAGTTTAGATGATATCATTTGATCGGCCATTGTTTGTGATTGAAAGTTGAAACAGGAATGGGGTATGAAATATGTGGTTATTGAGTAGACAATACCACCACCTGATAAGTGTATTTGAAACCCCACTTAAGCTTACACGTAGTAAACACGAAAACCATAATTCTAAGGTTCTTACATATATAGTTGTGTAAGACTATTATTATATCATTAATGGCATATTTAATTATGTATTTAACTAGGTTAGAACCACGTGTATTACACGGGTTGAATAAATGTGATTTTATATATTAAATAATAAAAAGTTATATCTTTATGAACCTTGTATATTGTACAGGTTAAATAAATGTAATTTTATATATCAAATAATAAAAAAGTTATATCTTTAAAAACCATATGTATTACACAGATTAAATAAATGTAATTTTGTATACTAAATACTAAAAACGTCGTATCTTTAAAATATCTGTGTATAATCGGGTTGAATAAATCTACCAAATAATAAAAACTTACATTCTTAAAAACCCCGTATATTACACGTGTTGAATAGATCTAAAAAAAGAATTATATCTTTAAAAATCATGTGTATTACACAGATTAAATAAATGTAATTTTGTATATTAAATACTAAAAACGTCGTATCTTTAAAAAACTCGTGTATAGTCGGGTTGAAAAATCTACCAAATAATAAAAAAATTATATCCTAAATAAATGTAATTTTGTATATTAAATACTAAAAACGTTGTATCTTTAAAAAAACCGTGTATTGTCGGGTTGAAAAATCTACCAAATAATAAAAAAATTATATCCTTAAAAACCCCACGTTTTACACGAGTTGAATAAATATAATTTTGTATACCAAATAATAAAAAAATTATATTTTTAATGAATTAGGATAACATTTAGTATTAATTTATTATTTATATATTTAATATAACATAAGTAGATAAGAGAGGTATTTGTTTTAAAAATATATTAATTTAACAATTTAGATTTGAGGATAATATTTTATTAAGGTATGATAAGATTTAATATTAATTTATTATTTATTTAGTTAATATAAGATAAATATAGATTTGATCACGTGTCCACAAGTTGGTTTCTTTTATTATAGTAGTTAAAAGTTAGATTAGATTAGATAAACAAATTATCATATCAGTTATTTTTTAAATGGATAATTAGGTATAAGCATCTTTAATTAATTTGACTTATCATTTTGTATATCAGAAGGTAACTTAACAACTATTATAACAAATTTTATTTTATATAGATAGGAACGATGACTTATTGACTTATCGTTTTGTAAATCAGAAGATAACATTACAATTTTTTATTTTGTATAGAGAGAAACGATGACTTTTCATATAAGAATTAATATTATTTATTTAGTTAATATTTAGTATTATTAATAATTTTAATCAATTAAATGAGAGAATGACAAGTGTCCCAAAATAGGTTTCTTTTATTATATAGTATAGATAGGATAGTAAATGAAAATCATGAGGGGCCGACCAAAAAACAAGTTTTAAATTTTAATTAGAGTTAAATGCCATTTTAGTCCCTGTGGTTTGGGCCATTTTGCCAGTTTAGTCCAAAGGTTTCATTTTTAACCTGTGGGTCCAAAAAGGTTTCACAGTTGCCATTTTAGTCCACTGGGTTAACTTCATCCATTTTTTCTGTTAACCAGAAGGCCATTTCGGTCATTTTATATGGCTGAATTGCCCTTTTAGTTAACAGAATTACATACAAAATGGCCAAATTGGCCTTCTGGTTAACAGAAAAAATGGATGAAGTTAACCCAGTGGACTAAAATGGCAACTGTGAAACCTTTTTGGACCCACAGGTTAAAAATGAAACCTTTGGACTAAACTGGCAAAATGGCCCAAACCACAGGGACTAAAATGGCATTTAACTCTTTTAATTAATTATCAAAAGACAAAAGTGAAAGATATAACTTATTTGAAATACTTCGATGAAATGTGGTTTACTGGTTTAGATGGAGACAACGAGATTTAGAGGATAGTTGATGCATGAAATGTGATTTAAATTGCCCAAATCTCAATAAAATGACTAATATACATAATAGGTTAAAAGGTTAAAAGGTTGAGAGGTTCAATACGCGCAAACTCAGGAGAACAGTAAAAAGGACAAGCACAGTGTCCGGTCACATCAACACTTAACGTCTGAACCATTTCTGCACAGACAGAACATGTGCACAGAGAACACCCTTTTGTCCGCAGGTCTAAACCCTTCAACCCCCAAATGGGCAAGTCCCTCACTGTAGCCACGGATCACTGGTCAAAGGCTTCCTCTTATAGAAGATTCTTTCCCTATAAATAACAGTCTCTTGCCATCTATTCCAGCCATTCCAGATCAACCCAGATCACCCTTGATCTCTGATCTTACTTCTCCTCTCTAGAACTTGCTCCATGCTTGTTCTATTCTCGGCTCACTACAATATTATCTCACTTAACATAGACATTCTGGGTTGAACCCTTCAATCCAGAATTCAAAGTGAATAATAACAAAGTGATCCGCCTCCACGTGCTACAAACGTGGGGGGGACCCCACGACCTGCGTTAGGCTAATCGAAACCTTGAACCCTTTTACCCCGGAGATATCGCTACTATCTTTGGTCTATTATTTGTTGCATCAACAAGTTGGCGCCCACCGTGGGGCTACGCCGCTTACTTTATCTTAAAGACCAGTTGTGTAGCTCCATTTTCTCTTTACATCATGTCTGAAAGCGAGTCTCTCGGTCAGGTAAATCAGGTGCCTAACAACACCGATTTAACACCAAATTCGGGTCGGATCTCGCCGGTCCTGTCTACACCTCTTTCTACTCCCGGAAGTACTCCACCGGGATATGTTCCCGGAGTTCACTTCTTTTCAAACACCAACCCCATCTCAGTCAGGGGTTACACATACTCAAATCGATGTAATGCATACACCGGAACGCATAGATCTAACACCCGAGTGACTAGCTAGAAATTTCTTACAACTGAGATTTCTTCTCAACTAGCATGTGAGCTTAGAAAGGGAAAAAGGGTGAGAATAAGACTAAATTATGAGGAGTCTAAACCCTCATTATCACCTGGTCGTCCATCTCTTCCTTTTAGCAGCTCACGTTCAGCCACATCTTACCTTGAAGCTGGTCCTAGTATGACAGACCAACCACTCAAGCCCTTTAGCTTTTGGGGAGGCCAAGTCCAACCGTTTTTCCCTTATTTACCTCCCAACCCGTTACAACCGGTGCACCTATGGGGCATAAAACCACTCTTGATCAATTATGGCAGTCACCAGCTTCAAGTGTTCCCCCTCGCATCGCTACTTCGTGAAAACAAGCTATGGCCACCCTGCCTTTGGCTCGAAAGTGCGGTCATGAGCACATCCATGGGAATGCCTTATACAGTAAGCCTTTAAGGCTTTAACCTTATGACACAGATAATGGCTTCAGAAAGCCTTTAAGGATTTAACCTTATGCCTTAGCCGATGACACAGATGATGGCATAATTTCCTTTGCAGCACGTGAAAGCTGGATGATGACACAGAAAGCCTTCAAGGCTTTAACCTTAACTTCATCAACCAAGTGCCAATCACTCACCAGGGTACCTCAAACGGTAATCCAGCTTCAAGGGTAATAAAATACCCCTCAAAACCTTACAAGCCCAATATCTTGCTTCAATAAATTGTTGAGTACGAGTTTCAAACCCAGATAAAGATGCCATCACGGTACTGAAGACTACTTCCAAATCTTCGCCGGGACTACAAGAATAAAAAAATGACCCAACTCCGAATGTTGTCTCATGTTCAGGCAAACCCTTGAAGGGTCTTCGCGCATATGGTTCAATGACCTTCCTGGATGAAGCGTTCAGACCTTTAACGATCTTAGCAAAAGTTCCCTATAAAAACATAGGTATGTCAAGGACGCCATGATAATCTTCCAGATCAAACAACATGATGATGAAAGTCTCAGAGACTTCATCGAAAGTTACAAGAAGGAAGGTTTAACTTACGCCGATGAAAAGGTTAGGGTTGCAGGGTTCATGAATGCTATAAATTCCAAATATCTCACAAGAGACTTCAATAAATGCCTGCCCAAAACCCTTGAAGAAACACTCGAAAGGGCTGAAGCCCACATTCGAGGAGAATAAGCTGAAGACATCAAAGAAAAAAGAGAGAGAACTCTTAACTGGAGCTTCCAGTATGGCTCTTATGACAAATGGTTCAAAGGTTCGGATTCCTGAAGGCTTGAAGGCCAGAACCCTCCAAGCCGAGAAAAAACCATAAACTTTACAGCCTTAACCAAGACTCCGCAAGAGATCTTGGCAACCGAAGAGGTAAAACATAGCTTCCACCCTCCTCAACCTTTGCCAAAAAACAAAAGATTAGAAAAATCAAGCCAGTATTGTGAGTTTCACGAATAGAAAGGTCACCATACCAATAATTGCTTCCAACCCAAAAAGAGGATCGAAAAAGCCGTCAAGTCCGAACTGGCTCACTTGGTTAAAGGGGTCAAGGACAAAATGGTTGAAGAATAAAAGTAGGAAGTGAACATGGTCGACCTTGAAAACAAAGCTTTAACCCTCTCAGCTGATGAAAAACTTGAAACGCTTTAACCCTCTCAGCGACGATGAGCGTTCAAAGCTTCAACAGTCTGAATCCTTCAAAATTATGCTTGAGAAATGCTTTAACCCTCTCAGCTGATGAAAAGCTTGAAACGCTTTAATCCTCTCAGCGACGATGAGCGTTCAAAGCTTCAACAGTCTGAAGGTATCGCAGATATACCTATCAAGCCTTTAGGCCAAATAACCCATTATGTTTGTTCAACGAGAGAACAAAGTGACGAACCGAACAACTCACTTTTGCAGTGATCAATATCCCTTCCAACTATGATATCATCATAGCAAGGCCAGGGCAAGGTGTGTTCGGAATGACAGTTTTAGTTGGTCAAGGCACTGTGAAGTTTCCCACTGAAAAAGGGATCGCAACCCTTCAACCTACCCAAGAAGCTTTTGTGGTTGAAGGGGAAAGCTCAAGAAAGGACGAAGACGATGAACAAGGGTTGAACATAAACCCAAAATATCGTCAACAGGGGATAAGGGTAAACACTAACCTTTCCAATGAAACCCTCTCATACCTTGAAAAGTTGCTCTTGCACTACGTCTTTGCTTAGTGCCCGGAAGAAATGACCGGCATCCCCCGTAGCATTATTGAAATATGAATTATGGATCCCATCTGATAATAAGCCCATTATACAAAAGATAGAAAAGCTTGTTCTAACCAAAATCCTTGGAGAGGTTAAGTATCAATCATGGGTGGTCAATCCCGTAATGGTTCGAAAACTCGAAAAGTTTTGAAGAATGTATATCGATTTTAAAGACTTGAACAAAGCATGCCCAAAGGATTGCTACTCGCTGCCCCAGATAGACCTCAAGGTTAACTCGCTCACAGGCTTCCCGTCCAAGTGTCTTCTTGACACCTAAAAGGGTTACCATCAGATCCTAATAAAAATAAAAAATAAAAAACTACATTCCACACCGATGAAGATATATCTTGCTATCAAAAAATGCCTTTTGGTTTAAGAAATGCAGGTGCCACTTATCAACGTCTGGTTGACAAAGCGTTTGTCGGACAAATCGGCAAGAACATTAAAGCTTATTTTGACGAGTTGATGATCAAGAGCAAAACGGAATACCAAATGCTCAACGACATACAAGAAACCTTCCAAACCTCGAGAAAGATAAACATGAAAGCTTAATCCAGTCAAGTGCTCGTTTCTAGGGCACATCATGGGGAAACAAAGCATAAAAGCCAACCCTCAAAGGATGTGCTAACAAGAAAGACTTTCAATGGAAAGCTTACAGCTTTGAAACGTTTTACCTCAAAAGGAAGCCTTCAACCAAATGAAGCAACACTTAGCTTCACTCCCAGCCATTTCGGCTCCAGAAACAGGAGAAACGGCCTCTATCTACCTTCCGATTGCTGAAAATACCATAAGTACGGCTCTAATCATTGAACGAAACAAAGTTCAGATACCCGTTTACTTTTTCAAAACTTCAAAATTAGTAGAAATCAAATATTCTTCTTTGAAAAAAAACTTGCTCTAGCCCTAGCCCAAATGGCTAGAAGGCTTCGAAGGTACTTTCAGTAACACCCGATACAAGTGATCATTGACTAACCAATTAAGAATGTGCTTGAAAAACAAGAAAATTTCGGACGATTAGCCAAATGAGTTGTGAAACTAGGTGAACACAAAATCACCTATGTCCTGAGAAAAGTTGTCAAAGCTCAAATCTTGGTTGACTTCATCTTATAAGTCCCTAAAGAAGCCATAACAGAAGTTAATACAACTGCAGCTGAACCCTCCAACCCTGATACCTGGAAGCTCTTTACCGACGAAGCTTCCAACATTGAAGGGTCAGGAGCAGGGCTAGTTCTAATTGATCCTAACGAATTGTAATTCACGTATGCCCTTCGTCTTGAATTTCAGACTACAAACAACAAAGCTGAGTATGAAGCATTGATTACTGGGCTCAAGCTTGCAAAATATGGGTGTCAAAAGGCTTCAAGTCTTCACAGACTCGTTGCTTGTTTCAAACCAAATAAGTGACAACTACATAGCCAAAGAAATGGGGGTTCAAAAGCTTCAAGTCCTTACAGACTCTCTCAAGCTAAGACAATAACAGCTACATAGCAAAAGAACCCAACATGTATTAGTACCGAGAGAAATCAAAGGAATTGATGAACACATTTCAAACATTTTCCATCAAAAAAGTTCCAAGGTCTCAAAACAAGAGAACTAATGCACTAAGCAAACTTGTATCTCCTACGTTTGCCCATCTCACCAAGAAGGTACTAATTGAGGTGTTAAAAACCTCATCCATCCGAAGACTTGAGGTTCAAGATGTGATCACTAAAAAAGGGCCAAATTGGATGACTCCCATTGAAAGGTTCCTCAAAATGGTGAATTACCTAATGACCAGACTAAGGCTAAAAGGGTTCGTATCAAGTCAAGGCAATATGTGTTACAAGGAGATATCCTTTACAAAAAGGATACCTTGCACCACTACTTCGACGCGTTGGCCCAGAACAAAGCCAATATCTGATCAAAGAGGTTCACGAAGGGATATGTGGAGCTCATTGTGGCCCAAAATCGGTAGTGTCAAAGTTGATGAACCTCGAACACTTTTGGCCTTCCATGCATCGAGATACCTCCGAACAATTGCGAAAGTATGAAGCTTGTCAGTTACATGCTCCGGTACCCAAAAGTCTCAAACATGACCCCGTTCCTATCTCCTCGGCTTGGCTATTTCACAAGTAAAGAATCAACATCGTTGGTCCATCCCCACTAGCCAAATGAGGAGTCAAGCTCTTATTGGTAGCCGTGAACTACTTCACCAAGTGGCCAAAAGTAAAACTATTGGCAAAAATCTCAGGGAAACAGTTCATTGATTTCGTTTACGAAAACATAATCTGTCGTTTTGGGCTCCAGGGGTACTAGTCACGAATAACGGGAAGTAGTTTGCCGAGAAGCCTTCTAGCTCCTGGTGTAAGGAGTTCAAAATAACCCAAGTATTCAGCTCGGTAGCTCACCCACAATCCAACGGCCAAGTTAATAGGACAAACAACAACATTGTTGAAAGGATTAAATCTCGATTGGAAAGATACAACAACAACTGGCTCGAATAGCTTCCTAATGTGCTATTGGAAATTCGAACAACCAAGAAAACGAGCCACAAGAAAACACCCTACAGCCTAGTGTTTGGATCAGAGGTTGTATTCCTAGCCGAAATCGGAGTAACAATACAAAGAACACTTGACATCGACCTCGAATCAAATAAGAAAGAGACAATGTTGAATTTGGAACTCCTCGAAGAGGCTCGTGATCAAGCAGCCATACAAAAAGCGAGGTACAAGCAAAACATGGAATTGTATTACAATACACGGGTGAAGCATGAACGTTTCAAGCCTGAGAACCTTGTGCTTCGAAATAATGAGGCCTACAAGAAAGAAAGCCAAGAAAGCTTGGCCCTAAGTAGAAAGGGCCATACAATATCCTTAAAGCCCACAAAGGGGGATCATACAAGCTGGCAGGTCCGCAAGGCAAAAAGCTTCCCCGCCATTGGAATGGCAAAAACCTTAAAAGGTTCCACGTTTAACCAAAACGTGTTACAAATGGTCCCAAAAGTTGTTCTATTCCCCTAGTAATAGAATTACTTTGAAATAAATGAACGATGAATCAAAATTTGTCTTTCTATCCTATAATCAGGTTGAGAACCTAGCAAGAAACTCAATGGCAAGGGCCATGTAAGGGGATGAGCTCCCAGGCCACATCGCTCAATAGGTTCAAAGGTTGAATGGACCTATATAAGGGGTGAGTTCCTAAATCAATACAACTCCATGAGACTCATAGAAATCTTAAAAAACATGTCTCATAGACGGGTTTGAACAGCCTACACCAAATGTTCCTTAAGCCCTAACATTGGCTTACGAACCAAAAATACTCTAAGTGAATATCATACATAGGATAGAGGTTGTATCTTCTTGTTAAAAATATCCTAAGGCTAAGTGACTGCAGCACTGAACCCTTTAAGGTATAAATAACATAAGATGCACCACCCAAAACAAAGACAGCATGCAAAATCAATAAAAACGCAAGGGAATAAATAGAACAACATAGCAAGATAAGTTAAAGATAGCAAGGGCCATACTGGCCATCAAACATAAAGCATTGTCCACAAGCCTCCAAGGCTTTAACCACCAAGGGATCTAGACGGTTCCTTTAAAATAAAAAGATGTTCAAACAAACAACCCATAACATTGTTCGACATGCTAAGAAAGCTATGAATTAAGGCCTCTTCTTCACTTAGCAACGTCAGGGATGGTAGACTTTGCTGCATCATCCTTCTTCGAACCTCCATCATCTGGGGTCTTTTTAGCCTTCCTCTTTTTCCTCCCTGCTGCACCCGTTGCCTCGGAGGCTTCAAGGCTTGAACCCTTTGAGCCCTCACCACCTTCAGAACACGTTTCCTCGCTATCTCCGAAGCAAGGACGTTTCTTCGAGAGGGACTTCAACACTTCGTTACAAACAGCCTCATTAAGGCCCTTGGGTTTTAGCTCCTGCAAGATAGGCAAAGGTTTACCAAAACACTTGGAGACTTCACCCACATAAGGGTAAATCATATGCTCAATCTTAAAAATTGTTCCCTTGAAGACTTTGAAGGCTTTGGGTTGAAAAAGAGAAGACTTTTCCTGAGGCTCCCCAGGTTCACAAAGCTTTGTAACCAGCAAACAAACCTTGGTGTCTCACATGAGCAAGAAGCTCGGTGTACACATCACCCAAGACTTTGTTTGAACTCCGACGAATGGAGAAGATAGGTAACCACTTGCTGAAATCCATGCTCAATGAGCCATTTATTATCACCAATTGCATGAGAAAGTGAAGCCTTTAACCCTTCTTTCTCCTCCAAGAAGGCCTTTTTATGAACCTACAAGGCAGCCTTATCGACTCAGGCTTGAACCTTGTCAGCCTCCAAGCGTTTTTCCAACTCAACCATATCAGTCTTGTGTGGGAAGAAAACTCCTCAAATCTTCAAACATCAATTCTTTCTCCTTCTCAGTATAGCCCTCAGTTTCTTTCAAAGTAACCATTGAAGTTTTCATCTTATCCCTCTTCTTCGAAAAGACTTCATATTCTTGCATCCTTTTGCGAAATCTGGATACATCCTCTAGAAGCAAGGCAACAAGGTTGCAAGCACCCATCATCATTTTCGAAATCATTAGTTCATTGTCCATAGACGAGTAAGAACCTCGAACAGTAGGAGGAGCAAAATGGGTAAAAACATCCTCATAAACGGATGAAGACATGAAGCTGTCACCAACTATGACCTTCCAATCCGGCACATAAACCTCTTCTGGATCAACATTGGTGGAACCTTCACCACCCTTCCTTAAACCCTTCAAGCTCACAACCTTCTTACCCGCTGCTTTACTCTCCTTAACAATCACCAAGGGCAACTCCTTGTCTTTTTCCCTGAACCCCAACTTCCGAGTCGTCCGAAGCCTCTATGTCATCACTTTGTTCCACTGGCTCAGAGGCCAATGGTAGTTTAACTCCCTTCAACATATGTCGGATAGAAGCTTTGGAAGCACCAAACCTAGTAAAGCGTTCGACGTTTGGAACGTTCACATAACCTGAACCCTCGAACCTGTGTTCGGCACCTTTGGCAACAACATCTTCGCCGGAGGTAGCCTCAGCATCCCCAAACACAACATCAGATGTATCATCACTCTTTATAAAGCATAAGGAAAAACACCATACCCTGATCATCCCGCATGAGCACAGGGTCACGATCTGGCTTGTCCCACAAGATGCTCACACCCATCAACACTAAAAGGTGTTCAGGAAAGGGACGAAGCCTTGAAGGACATTTCCTAAATGGCTTTTAACAACAAACTATCTAGTTAGGACTCAAATGGCTCAAGCTTGTCTAACACAGCATCAGCTCGAAGGGAACAATGGACTCTGAAATCCAGAAAAATCGGTCCTTCCAAGAACCAAAGGTAGTAACCATTGAGGAAGTCAAACAAACCTCAACTTGGGATATCTCAAACGTGACCCAATCGTCGTTCTTGGTCAAACGGAAGAAACATCAGAACAACAACGATGGGCCATACCCTATCATAAAACCTCAAAATGTAAAATCCCAGCAAGACCTTGAGGACGCAACTGAACAAACGACACATGATAATACTCTAAAATATTCAGAACAAAGACTGAAAATGGATGACACAAGTTGGAAAACTCGAAATGACAACAATAAAGAGCAATCGAACCAGCGGGACACTGATCGATCGATCTGTCTAAACCTAGAGCCACCGGATTAAACTTTAGATCGATCCCCCATTATTTACAAAAAGCCTCAACTTCCTCTAGTGAGACAAGAATAACTCACATACATATCTTTGCTAGCACCGAGGAGAGACGATCGAAAGAAAAAGGAAAGTGAAGTCTAGGCAATTATTATTACGCAAAAGGCAAAAAAATAAAATAAAAAATGCCATCCATCAAATTCAAATCCAAAAAACTTAGACGCTTGATAACCTTTCAAGCATTGAAGCCTTTAAGCAATAAAAATCGTGTACAAAAGTCAGAAGCATTTGAGCTTACATCCCAAACACCTCTGACTTGGGGGGCTGATGACGGGGGTAGCCCAAATCTCAATAAAATGACTAATATACATAATAGCTTAAAAGGTTAAAAGGTTGAGAGGTTCAATACGCGCAAACTCAGGAGAACAGTAAAAAGGACAAGCACAGTGTCCGGTCACATCAACACTTAACGTCTGAACCATTTCTGCACAGACAGAACATGTGCACAGAGAACACCATTTTGTCCGTAGGTCTAAACCCTTCAACCCCCAAATGGGCAAGTCCCTCACTGTAGCCACGGATCAATGGTCAAAGGCTTCCTCTTATAGAAGATTCTTTCCCTATAAATAACAGCCTCTTGCCATCTATTCCAGCCATTCCAGATCAACCCAGATCACCCTTGATCTCTGATCTTACTTCTCCTCTCTAGAACTTGCTCCATGCTTGTTCTATTCTCGGCTCACTACAATATTATCTCACTTAACATAGACATTCTGGGTTGAACCCTTCAATCCAGAATTCAAAGTGAATAATAACAAAGTGATCCGCCTCCACGTGCTACAAACGTGGGGGGACCCCACGACCTGCGTTAGGCTAATCGAAACCTTGAACCCTTTTACCCCGGAGATATCGCTACTATCTTTGGTCTATTATTTGTTGCATCAACATAAATAAATGTAAGCATAAAATGGAAAAAAAAGATCCCATGATTTGAACTTGAGTCTCTTTAAAACACATACAACCACAAAACCACTCCATGATGAGCAATCTAACTAAATTTGAAGAAAATGGATATAAAACACATACAACCACAAAACCACTCCACCATGCCGCACAAACGCATGAGAGAGAGTGTGAGGTTGTGAACGGTGGTGATGGTGAGTGGTGGTGAATGGCGGTGGCAGTGGCGGTGCACGGTGGTGATTGTTGTGGTGGATGAGAGAGAGGGGTTGGGGGTTGTTTTGAGTTATCTGTATATACATATGTTATAATAATTAAAGGGGATATTATTGAATATTTTGTTTTTAGAAATTAAAGGTTTTTTTATATATTACTCTTTATTTTTTCAAAATAAAAAAAGAATGTATCAAAATGGCAATTTGAAATATTTATATTGAAAATCCCTAAAATACCCCTGATTAAAAATGAGGTTTTTGGACGAAGTTAGTTAATGTGATCAAAATGGTAACAAAGTGGAAAAGTCAGGGACCCAGAGGCGAAAAAAAAACTATTTAGACTAAAATGGAAAATTTGGACAAAACTCAGGGACTAAAATGGCAATTTACTCAATATTTTTTAACGAAAAATTCGGGTAACTGACGGGAGTATAATCTTGTCATACAATATCTTTACAAAATATAAAATGTATATTTAAGATGAGAGGATTCAAACTTTTATTATTAGCATAATTGCAGCTATATATTGCTCGGCCAAACCAACTGCCGGTTTGAGTAGTTCTTTTTTGAACGGCAAAAAACAATCACATTCAACATGGTTAGCAAGCTACTAAGCCAACCATCCATTACGTACAATATTTAAACATCACCAAGCACAACCAATCACAAAAACATATTATTAACTTGTTACATTGAACCACACCTATTTATTCCACTCCATTTGGCTCCTTAATTTGCCCCCCCCCCCCCCTTAAATCCATAGAAAAGTTGTAGCTTGCATCTCTCCGAAGATAGCGTCTATATTGACTGTCTTCCCGTTAAATATACTTTCATTTCTTGCTTTCCAAATCCCCCAACACGTTGCTATAGCTATAAGTTGTATGTATCGCCGTTTCGATTCTTCTAAATTTGTTTTTTTTTGTGAAATTCCAATAGCTCTTTTATTGTAAATGCGAAGATTTGATGTGTTTTACACCACGTGCTTAATTTATGCCATAGTACCGTCGATATGTAACACCCTGCAAATAAATGACCCGCGTCTTCCTCTTGATCACTTGGCTCAGGTGATTTCAACAACTTTTAAATATTTCTGTTTTTCTACTCAGGATTGTACCATTAAATATTCCAAAGTTCAATAAACCAAACCGTGAACCCCGTTTCATAAACCACAAACCGAACCGATTCACTCCTAACCTGATTGAATTGGTAACTTTTGCTTGGTTCAGGTGATTTCAACAACTTTTGAACACTCATAACAAGATTGAACGGTCCAAAAAGTTATAGTTTTGCTTAGACCACGTGTTTAGCATGGTTATTGTTGTCCATCGGTAAGAACTGTCATTGGGAAGGTATATACGGGTGATTGAAATGCATTGTTGGGTCATTCGAGTTATTTGGATCCATAGCTTAGATAAAATGTTTGATGTAAAAATGGTAGAGACGAAAAGAGCTCGGTGTAAAAAAATGAGGTATTTTTTTAAATAACGTAAAATAGTTCTTTTTTAACGATAAATAGTTGTTACCAACGGCTTGATTTCGCACTCCAATGAAAAAAAAACGAATGATGAGCAAGAGTTGGGCCATGCTCCTCCCAAACTTTTGTAGTATGCGGTAAGGAGCGCGATATTCCTCGCGTCACCGCACCCTCCACGCGTGTCGATGTCCGCACCAACAATTTGAACATAACGCTTAGCCGTGTAGGGTATGTGTTGAAACACGGAATCACCGCCAGGATGATTGGACCGCTTTCTCCATGAGGGTGAAGAATCACACCTTGTTCTTTCTCTTGAACCTACAATATTTGCACGTGTTAATCCGCTTTGAGCAGGTTATCGCGAATGAGAATTGGCATAAAGTTGCGTCAGGATAATGAAGTGGAAACCCGAGCCTGCGCTAATCCTCCACTGTGCTACAACAACAATGTGGCATGAAGCAAGGAGATGTGGCTTGTCTTGAAGATTGTAGGTGTAAACGAAACTTTATTTTAGCCAATGTGTTTTTGCGTATACCCAAAGTGGTGCGTGCATTTGTAGCACGGTTTACGTTTTGTAAGCGTTTTCGTATATGGCTAAGCATGTGCGCGCGGGCGACATACACACTCGTATGTAAAGGTAGCAGGGTTGCACGAGGACTGAGATGCTCGTGTGAAAAGGAGCATGCGCGTATAGTGGCTTATGTGCTCATAAGTAAGGGAGCATGGGTGTATGACGAATTACGTGCTCGTATGTAGAGGAGCATGCGCGTATGGCGCATGTGTGCTCGCTCGTAAGTAAAGGAGCATGCGCACGTGGCGACTTACGTGCTCGTATATAGAGGAGCATGCGCGTATGGCGCATGTGTGCTCGCTCGTAAGTAAATGAGCATGCGCTCGTGGCGACTTACGTGCTCGTATGTAGAGGAGCATGCGCGTATGGCGCATGTGTGCTCGCTCGTAAGTAAATGAGCATGCGCTCGTGGCGACTTACGTGCTCGTATGTAGAGGAGCATGCGCGTATGGCGCATGTGTGCTCGCTCGTAAGTAAATGAGCATGCGCGTGTGGCGACTTACGTGCTCGTATGTAATGCGTCACCAAACCTGCAAAATTCATTATCAAATGCTGGTGTATCATGAGATGCCTAGTCGTATATTAGTATTTCTTGAACTTAATATAAGTTGACAAGATATATTGTAATAAAGAGTGACATATGGAACACACTGTACCGAAACTTTGTCCTTAGGAGTGCTTGTTATGCATCCATACTTCACAATATTTTAAAGTAACTTTGAACTTCGGAATGGTGTTGGACTATGCTAGTCCTTTTGTTTATTGCAACTGCTAAAAAATGTCAGTAGCATTGAACTTGAATAATAATAAGCAATGATACTAGTGTGCGTCATAAATATCGCAAGGTTAGTAGTCGTTAAAATGATGAACTACTAACCGTGTCGTTGAATTAGTTTCATGTGCTAGGCTCTAGCCAACTTCTTGTTATTGAAAGAAGTATGTAACACCGGCTTTCTAAATAATTCAAGTGCTCCCAGGCCAATAAATATGTGTATTGTTGTAACACCCCGAAAATGGGTTTGGTAATCAAACTCCATTAATACTAAAAGACGGGTAAAGTACCGTTAGTAGTAAAAGTAACCAGGTGAATATTTGGATTTAAATAAGAAATCCTAATAATAAATACAAACGAATCAAAGTTTTAAGGAATTGAGTTTATAAGAGCCCGAGTTAACGGGACTTAAAATAAAACGGGTTATAACTCCCGGAACCCACTAAATAACTAGGAATATCAACCTAGTTAGTCTAGTGTTTTAAAATAATGAGGAACTTGATGTAGTAACCTTTATAAACTTGGGTAAAGTTGAGGGACTAAAATGGTTAAAGTGAGAAAATGGTTTTTATTAATTAAAATTAAAAACACCAAAACACACACCTTGTGTGTGTGTTCTGGTCGTACAAACACAGGAGCCAGGAAGAGCTCTCAAGCTCAAACCCTAAAACACAGAAATTCATCAAATTGAAGGAGCAAATCAAGCCCGAATCGAAATCCAAGCATAGATTAATGATCCCCATTGTAGGGAGATCATAAGGTATGTAAAATTTGACAAAAATTCTCTACTTGAAATTCTCATGAATTTAGAGAACTTGAAATCTGATGATGCATGTATGAATTGTAGATGAATTAGGAACATTAAAATGTCTAGGAGTAAACCCTAGACAAGTACATGTTGAAATTATGCTAATTCTAGTGAAATCCATGGTCACCATTGTAGGTGACTAGTGGGTTATGTAGAACTTGATAAACACTAGGAAATTTGGGGTTGTTCTAGTGTAATTTGGCATATGAAAAGTTATTTCAGAATTGTAAAGACAAATAATTGTGCTAGATAGTTGATTGACGAAAATTCGGGTTATATGACAAGTTATGAGCTTGTTAATGAATTATGTAAAGTTATGCCCGTTAGGTGTTCGCTAAAATGCCTAAATGAAAAATAAATGTTGAAAATCGGATAAAACGCATGTTTGATGGATATGGCAAATTGTGCGTTAAGACTTATAAAAAGGGTTCTAAACGGATTGTGAATTGAACTCTCTAGGCGAGGAATCCGGATCGTCAAGTGGATAAGCCGGTGGAAATACGCGTTTGAAAAGTATGCTTTAAAGGTACGTGACTAAGATTCCGTTACGTTATGCTTAATTCCGTATTCTAGCTAGTAGACTTTAAATTAGCATAATACATGAAATTGGCATTTACTTGAAGTGATGAACATCACTAGGTAAATAAATGGGTCAAAAGGTGAAATTATCACCCTTTGACAATATTGTCTAATGGTTTGCCGAGTTACATGTTATAGGAATAAATAGCGAATGGATAAGTACATCACTATTGCTTAGTGGCTACGAAGGCAAGGTATTGAAACGGGTCAATATATTGATCGGAGCCAGGTATGTATAATAACACAACTCATCATGTAGAATTTGGAGTTCTATAAGAGTTAGACAATGTTAAAGTGTAGATTTTCGGTTATCTTTAAGGTAAACCGAATAAATTGAATTATGTTCATGGTGTTTTAGAAGCACATAGGTTTATAAATAAGATTATAGTTAAAAGGGTCGG
Source organism: Helianthus tuberosus (assembly GCA_030545235.1). NCBI lineage: Eukaryota > Viridiplantae > Streptophyta > Magnoliopsida > Asterales > Asteraceae > Helianthus > Helianthus tuberosus. Next base: position 25,951 of record JARYGA010047582.1, read on the forward strand.
ATTTTGGGTCAATCAAGTATTTAAAGAACCCTTGTAGTTAAAGAAGGATGAAAATTGACCAAATTGCCCTTGTAAGCTAATTCGTACGAACGACCCTTAAAGGTGGTTCGGAAATAAGTTTTATGATTATATAAATGCTTAGGATAAGTTAGATAGGGAAAAACATAAATTCTTGGGTCGAAGGGCTTTATATGAGTCTTTGCCGTAAAATGGTAATCCGAGGGGTAAAACTCGGAACATATAGATATCCACATTTAATCCAACACACATATGGATGTAGTGGAAAATTACTTGATAAGAAACATAGGAATAAGATGCTAGAAATGAATGAAAGCGATTTCATGTTTTAAAGTGCTTAAAATACCCTTAACGGGTCAAAATAAGCATACGAGTGATAATGGGTTTAAATTGGGTAATAAACCGGTGATTAGAATCTAATATGTTAGGTAACATTAATTTGAAGAATTGTATGTGATATAAGGATCAAATAAACACGTTTGGTGATGGAATCACGAACGGGTCAAAAGTTGGTAAAAAAGGGTAATAAGCCGAAGAGTTAAAAGTCTGTAATTTTGTTAAACCAGATGTTAGATTTTAACTCCATATGATGGAGAATCAAATTACAAACACGTAGGAAGAAACGGTAGGTTAAACGGACAAGCGGATTGAAAGATACAAAACTTTTCGTGTCAAAAACGGCAAAAAGGAAAGGAATGATGCAGGGCCACCGTAACTTACGGTGCCACCGTAAGTTACGGTGGACATGATTTGGTTACGGTGGGTGCCTACTGTTGTACGGTAGGAGAATTGTAAACACAGAGGCCACCGTAACTTACGGTTCCACCGTAAGTTACGGTGGAGGTCAGAAATGAGTTTTTGTTTTGGGATCAAGATACCCATGTTGGATTTTCCTAATTTCCCCGTCGTATTAGTTATTTAATTATCAAAACTGACCTTTAAGTTGGTTTTGATCACAGGTGAATGTCGAGAGTCCCGGATGAAGATCAAGCATCGAGCAAGAACCGAACACACGTTAAACAAAGCTTCCGCAACGTTGTTTTGTCGTTATTCTAAACGGCGAATTAAATCACATTATGTATATCACTTAAAATTGTAAAAGTTTTTAACAAACCCGTATTTCCGATGTATATGTAATCATTAATTACATGATTATTTTCGCAAAATATACGTTAAACCTTGATTTTAAGAACGGGTGTTACAATTGTCCATATATAAGTTAAAATGATATATGTCCATATTTGTGTTTAACATACATCTACCAACTGTTATAATATGCAAGGATGTGCTTGAGCCAAAAAGTGTAAGTTTATAACATTCTTAGAGGTCGTTAATATGAGATGCTGGAAGGTATGGTGCAAGATTGAAAAGTAAACATCCGAACCAATATAAAAATGGGTTCGGACTCGTGTCCCTTTAATCTACCACTAATAAATGTTGACCAGAGTGCCTTCTTAGCTTCTCTCGTGATCGAAATTTAGGTGCGGGATCAGTAACGTCTCATGGCACGCAAAGCATGCCTGCGCAGTAGAGCTCGTCTGGCGAGGTGGGACGGCCTCTCGTGGAAGAGCGTGTCGGGCGCAGGAGGAGTTTGCTCGAGCATCGAGCTCGTCCTACCGCTTTATCGAGCATGTCGGTGGTGCAGCATTTGGTGTTGATTATGACTAATCAACAAATGTATAAAATATATACATATGCATGTTTTTTAAATAGAGGTATGTTGTTTGCAAGTGGTTTTTTTTTTTGAAATAATTGTTAAATTATTTTTGAACATATGTGTATTGGTAATAACATCATGATGAGCATTTCACTAATATTAGTTGGCATGCATGGCTGGCTACATGTTTTAGTTCACTGTTATATACAAAACTTTAAAAAACATGCAACGTGCCCGCGGGTGGAACTTTACCGGCGGGTGCGGAGTTAATCGTAAGTAGGCAGAACTTTTCTGCGTGCGCGGACTCCGTAACGCGGGTGTCTCCAACGCGCGCGAGTGACGGAGTGCTAGTCGCTTTTTCCCAATTGATTGTATTGTCAAACCTGAAAATACTATTAAACAACGCTGGTGTATCGTGAGATGCCCGGCCTATTGTTAGTATAGATTGACAAGATAAATTACCACAAAATGTAGAAGTAATATACGATGTTTAAATTCGTAGTGTCCATAATTATACTGCAGTGGGCCTTATCATTTGTAAAGCGTACGAGTAATGTATGTCAACCACTTGAGCATCTCATAAAGCTAAAGACTATCGATCTATAGCTTAGCGTGTGCTTTTAACCATTAAAATATTGCCCCATACCATAAAGATAACATGATAATTGTTTTAACATTAAACTCTTAATCGTGTCGTCGATCGATTACATTTGTTCAACTTTGGCCTGTTTGGTTTACTGAAAATTGTATGGAAATACATGTGAGTAAAAATCCATGTACTCGAGTTAATGGCTCGTGAGTCTTTTGATGTAGCTTAAAAAAAGCAATTAACTCCAATTTACATGTAGGATTTCATTTAAATGGTCAAGTTGTACTAAAGGCACATGCAACCTATCAAGTGTTCATGTCAGAAAGTCAACAGCCCCTTTTTTTTATAATAAAAAACCATATTGAGTTGTTTTAAAGAGAACCATGAAAACGTGACTTCTGTGAGTGTCATGGTTGTTTTTAGTCATTTCAAAAAATGATTTTCTATGAAAACCCAGGTGAGAACCCGTTTAAAACTGGAGGCAAGCGACCACACGCCTCGTTCATTTGTCAGGGGCAACCAAGCTTGTCTGTCTTGTACGGCTCCAGCGCGCGCGGGCCTTTGGCCATCCGTGTTACTACAGATCAACCATGCGCAGGCTTGTTCACCGCATGCGGACAGGCAGGTGTGTACTCGCGCAGCCGCGGAGCGTATCCGGCGGGTAAGTGTGCACTTGCGCGGCAACGGAGAGTGTCCGGCGGGCAAGTGTGCACTCGCGCGGAAGCGGAGAGTGTCCGGCGGGCAAGTATGCGCGCGCGGCGGCGGAGCGTTCTAGCAGGAGATTATGCAAACGCGTGGTAGCGGAGCGTGTCCGACAGTCATATGTTCACTTGCGCAACGCGCGAGACGTGCCCGACAGGTGGCCTGCACTTGCGCGACATCAGAGTATGTCCGGCAGGTGGGTGTGCACTCGCGCAGCCACGGAGCAAGCGTCCTTGAATTGTAAGATGTTGGGTTGTATGTCTCTTAAAACATGGTTGCCTTTGAGGTTTTTAAAGGTGAGGACTAAATTGATGTTACCTTGAAAGTGAGAAGACAGAGGAGATGCTCTAATTTCCGGGTGAGGACAAAAAATGTGCAGGCACATGTGACATGTCAGACAACTTTATTTAGTTGTCTACAGCTGTTTTTTGTTTTGTTTTGTTTTTTTAATTGTTTACAGCTTTAAATGCTTTGTATTTTTTATTATTTAATAATCAAACATATCTTGAAAGTTGAAAGGACTTTGATCAGTTGATCTATTAAGACAGAAATCAAAGTTTTTAACCCATTGCCGTCACACTCCATAGACTGTCGAATATCATTAAATAATAAACTAATTGCCATTTTGAGAATTTAGGGCCTCTAAAGGTGACGTAATAAAGGAATCCGGTTTTCTTTTCAATTTTTTCATACCTTGCTTTGATAGAGGCTTGCATCAAAGAAAAGAACTGTAAATAACTTACCTGGTTTTCTTTTATAAATGATGACTAATCCTCGTTAACAGAGGCATTAAAACCCACAAAACTTGGATCTCGAAATTATAACTTGAGAAAGTCTTGTACGGCAACATATCTGAGCTCCTTTGCACATAAGATTGTGAACCCCATTTCAAACAAATGTAGATCTGAGGGGTTTTAGGCACTAAAATCTTGTGTGGATCAAGTGAAAAACACAAATATAGAATGTTAGCTAGAGAAAAGTAACATAGATCTGTGAGGTTTCTCCATTCGAAGATCGAAAGTGTGACTCTAAGAACACAGATCTGAAGATCCCAGGATAGAACGAGATGTGATCAACAAGTGTATATCATATACTCGGTGGGCGCCAATGTTGAAACACAGAATCACCGCCAGGATGATTGGACCGCTTTCTCCATGAGGGTGAAGAATCACACCTTGTTCTTCCTCTTGAACCTAGATCTGCAATGGAGAAGACAAGAAAGTGGAGCAGTAGAGATGACCGGTAGGGGAAAGAATTCCCTGTTTCCAGTAACAAAAGTGTGGCGGCTCCATATCTTGTGCCCTAATAATGAGGTGAACACCTCTTTATATAGGAGATATGGGCCTCCCCTAACCTCAATGGGCCATGCCCAGTTCGGGGTTATCTCTACAAGCCCACAACCTAGTGTAGTGTAAACTACAACGCGCTAGGCTTCGCGGGTTAGTACGCAATAATAATAAATATTATAATAAAAGGCGATAAGTAACAGATATGTCCGGTCGTTCGGGTTGGGTCTAATACCATACCCCATCAGTATGCTTTGTTTATTATAAAGTGTAGAGAGGTACTACACATATAATCCAAAACCCATTGTCATTATACGTGCCTAACAATTGAACATTACATCTCTTAAATACAAGAACCCTAGCGCACATAAAAAGATGACATTGCATCATGGCCACAATCGTAACGATTGATTGCTATGTCTCCCAAAAATGCTAAATTTACATATAAATTAAAGTCAAATTTACACATTTCATCATCCATGGGAAATCTTTCAACCACATACCACATTTACACTTGAGTAAATTATAAAAATCGTCATTTATGTTAACATCAGATTGCAAACTATGTCCTTTGCCTTCAACAATTACATAAAACGTACTCTATGTTTAGAAACCCTTGCACGGTTCGTCCTTTACCCCAAACCCAGTTTATTTTCATGGTTAAGTCCGACCAAATTGACCCCCAAATGAGGGAATTTTGGTCATTTTACCCTAAATATCAAAATAAATACTCATAAAAAATAATAAATACATTGATTGTCAAGGTGATCTGGTTCCTCCTTAGGGTGCTGACTGATGATGGTGATAATGAAACCGACAAGGGAGATCGGCTATGGAGAGGGAGGTCGAATATGATGTTATGCTAATTAGGTTATCTGTCTAAGTGTGTAACCTTTTAACATCTACATAAGTCTCCTTATATAAGCACCCAGGAGGAAACCTAATTAGTTAATAAGGGTAATATGGTCCATCAACAATTACCAACTAATTATTTAATAGGTTGTTATATATTTTAATCTATATTATGTAAATGATTATAATGGCTACTAGATTAAATATTAATACATAATATATTTAATCTTACATTCTCCCACTTAGCCGAGTAATCATTTACTATGAGTATTAGATAAGCCTGATCAGGAATTAACACTCATTTTAGCCTTAAACAAGTACTATAGCAGAGAAATACAGCCGTTGAATCATTATGCGACTCAGGACCCCCATTAGTCATACTATAGCCTTAATTTAAAACCTAATCGTTATGATCAAAATACGCATAAGCACTTTGTTTGACTTGTAATTTTATTTGTCTATATGCCATTATACCGGTTGAACATATTCTAAGAGACATACAAAATCAAACAGAGGAAATTTCATTAATCATAAAACATAAGCTAGTACAATATGCTAAACAAGGTCTTTACTAAATCCCATATTCCGAACATGTTCTTCATAAACCTTAAGAGGGAGACCTTTAGTCATCGGATCCGCAAGCATATCTTTAGTACTAATATACTCAATACAAAGATTATTTTCCTCAACTCGTTCACGTACGAACATATATTTTGTATCGAGATATAAACCAGCTCCGGTCGAACTGTTACTGTTCGAGAAACTAACGGCAGCTGAGTTATCACAATAAAGCTTCAATGGTCTAGAAATGGAATAGCAATTTTGAGTCCAGTGATCAGATTTCTAAGCAACATTCCATGACATGTTGTGTTATAAACAACAATGTACTCTGCCATCATTGTGGAAGTTGTGGTCAACTGTTGTTTATGACTCTTCCATGAGATAGGCCCGCTTGCTAACATACAGATATAGCCCGAAGTGGATTTCTTATCATCTTTGCATTTGGTAAAGTCAGAATCAGAATAACCTACCACTTCTAAATCATCACTTCTTCTATAAGTCAGTTTATAGTCTTTCATCCATTGCAGATATCGAAGTACCTTCCTAGCTGCTTTCAGTGATCTAAGCCAGGATTAGTCTGATAACGGCCTAGCATTCTAGTAATATAAGCGATATCTGGGCGAGTACAGACTTGAGCATACATCAAGCTCCCGACTACTGACGTGTAAGGTATCTGGCTCATTTTCTCCTTCTCAACCTTTGTTGTCGGACATTGGAATGAACCGAAAACATCTCCCTTAACTACTGGAGCAACGGAGGGTTTGCACTGTTGCATGTTGTAACGTGTAAGGACACGATCTATGTAAGCCTTTTGAGACAATCCTAAGATCCCTTTGTGTCTATCTCGGTGAATTTCGATGCCAATGACATAAGAAGCATCTCCAAGATCCTTCATGTCGAAGTTATGCGAGAGTAACCGCTTCGACTCATGCAACATGTCTAAACTATTACTTGCCAATAGAATATCATCTACGTAAAGGACAAGTATAGTAAAGTTGCTCCCATTCATCTTGAGGTAGGTGCATTGATCCACTTGATTCTTCATAAAACCTTGTTTCTTCATGACTTCATCAAACTTGAGGTACCACTGACGTGATGCTTGTTTTAACCCGCAAATGGATTTCTTCAACTTACAGACTAGATGCTCATGACCTTCAGGTTTAAAGCCTTCGGGTTGTTTCATGTAAACATCTTCGTCTAAGTCTCCGTTAAGGAAAGCGGTTTTAACGTCCACCTGATGCAACTCTAAATCAAAATGAGCTACTAGGCCATAACGATCCGTAATGAATCTTTACAAGAGACAGGTGAAAACGTCTCTTGATAATCAATTCCTTTTTTCTGAGTGCAGTCCTTTGCAACCAATCTCGCTTTGTAGCGTTCAACGTTCCCATTCGGATCCAGTTTTGTTTTGAACACCCATTTACATCCTACTGGTTTGACACCGTTGGGTAATTCTACCAAATCCCAAACGTCATTTTTCTTCATGGATTCAAGCTCATCAATCATTGCTTTATTCCATTCAGAAGACTGATCACTGCTAATGGCTTCATTGTAAGAGATAGGATCATTGAGCTTTCCGGGATCTATTTCAGTCAGGTAGGTAACATAATCATCCCAATTAGTTGGCCTTCTGGTCCTATATGACCTCCTGAGTTGGTTATTGGGTTCATCGTTGTCTTGTATTTGAGCGTTTGATGTGCCTTCGTCATGAGGTATAATGGGTTCTGATTGTGGAGTTAAATTTGGAGTTGGTACAGTAGCTTCAGGTACAATAGTTTCATTGGGTACAAGAGGAGTAATCGGAGTAATGGTAAGCGACGAATCTCCCCCCCCCCCCGCGTCTTGTACTTCTTGCAATTCTTCGTAAGGGTTGGTACTGCTCCCACTGACCTTGAAATCCTCCAGGAACGCAACACGCTTGGTTTTAACAATACAGGTGACATGAGAAGGACAATAGAAACGATAACCCTTTGAGTTTTCAGGATACCCGATAAAGAAACAGGTAACTCTTTTAGGGTCAAGTTTCCTTAGGAAAGGATTGTAAAGTTTTGCTTCAGTGATGCAGCCCCATACTTTCATATATTTAAGACTCGGTTTCCTTCCTGTCCAAAGTTCATAAGGAGTTTTAAGGACAAACTTAGAAGGAACTCTATTGAGTATATGAACAGCTGCTTTTACGCTTCAGTCCAGACGAATAATGGTAAATTAGTGTTGGCTAACGTACTACGCACCATGTTCACAAGGGTACGGCTTCTTCTTTCAGCGACACCGTTCTGCTGAGGTGTACCAGGCATGGTGTATTAGTTCACAATCCCCTGGCCCTTACAAAACTCATAAAATGGACCAGGAGCTTGACCCACATCGGTATGTCTTCCGTAATATTCACCGCCTCTATCTGATCTCGCAACTTTACTCTGACGATCTAATTGCTTTTCAACTTCAGCCTTATAATCTTTAAAAGTTGTAAGAGATTCAGACTTCTCCTTAATAAGATACAAGTACATGTAACGAGAATAATCGTCAATGAACGTGATAAATGAAGTATGTCCTGTTATGCCAGCGATTTGGTAGGGACCACTAATGTTAGTATGAATGAGTTCTAATAAATTAGAGCTCCTAGTGGCACCTTTCTTATTCGCTAATGTCATTTTACCTTTAAGACATTTGACACATGTTCCAAAATCAGAGAAATCGAGAGGAGGTAAGACTTCATCCTTTACGAGACGATTTAATCGTTCTCTTGAGATGTGGCCTAAACGTTGATGCCACAACATGGGTGAAGTCTCTAAGTCTCGTTTCTCTTTCATCTTTGTGAGTGATTCATTAATGTTATATGACAACAAAGATTTGGAAAAATTATCATCTAGTTCTAATCCATAGAGACCACCATCCAGAATACCGGTACCATAAAGAACAGAATCATAGAGGATAGAGAGTTTGCGATGACTATGGGAAACAATAAAACCGTCCATGTCTAACTTTGGTCCTGATACAAGGTTTCGAGTTACCTCAGGAACATATAAGGTATCATAAAGTTTAATACATAAACCAGTTTTCATAAGTAATTGTAATGTTCCAATGGCCTTCACTTCTAATTCTCGATCATCCCCAACCTTAAGCGTTCTTTGGTTTCTTTCCAGCTTCCGGATTGTAAGGAATCCCTGAGTTGAATTGGTAACATGAACCATAGAACCAGAATCAAACCACCAAGAATTAGCAGGAACACTTAAATTATAGGACTCAAGTATCATAAAATAATCGTTACCTTTCTTAGCCAGCCATTCTTTAAAACCAGGGCATTCCTTCTGCATATGTCCTGTCTTTTTACAGAACTTGCAGTGGATTCTGCCTAAGGAGTTCTTAGAGCTGGAAGATGCACTTGCATTAGGATTTGGCCTTTGGACTTTTGAAGCATCCTTCCTCTGATGATTGTTCTTCCTTTTCTTAGAGTTGGAGGTGGTGAAGTTAGCAACATCAGTAGTGCGATCCATCCTCATACGCTCTTCCTCCTGTACGCACATATCGACCAGCTCACTCATCGTCCATTTGTCCTTCTGAGTGTTGTAATTGATCTTGAATGCTTCAAAGGATAACGGAAGTGAAGTAATGATGAAATGAACGAGGAAACCATCACTGATTTCCATTTCCAGCCCCTTTAGCTTATTGGCCATGTCATTCATCATCATGATTTGCTCGCGAATGCCGCTCCTCCCATCATACTTAGTCGTCACCAGCTTGAGAATAAGGGTACTAGCGTGTGCTTTAGACGTCCCCTTGAATTGCACCTCCACACAAGCCAAGTAGGTTTTAGCATCTTCAGAATCAGGAATGGCTCCTCTGTTAGGAAACTTTATTTGTAAGTATTGAAGAAAATAAGATTTAACTGGATCTATGAAGAAGATAACAGTCCTGAAGATCACATCAAGAAGAAGAAGATCAGATTGGACAACTGAAAAGAACATCATCTACTTTAAAGAATCACAAGTTGATCAAGAGCTGAAGATGATTATCAGAGAAGGTCATTTCTGATGGATCTGAGTTTCTAACGATTCTGATCATCATATTTTCTGATGATTTGTTCACCAGAATTTCTGATGAAGTGGTTTATCAGAAATTCTGATGAATACCCCACTTGTCTGAAATCAGCTCTATCCTGCCACAATAACCGAAGCAACTTGACATTATTGGATATCATGATTACAAAGGCAACTTGACTGTTGGATTCAATGAATATGTCAAATGGCTACTTTTTGCAGGACTTATTGCATGAATAAACAATTGTTTATTCATGTACCCAGCCTTCTATAAATAGAAGGGTAACCAAGCAGAAGACAATGAGTTTGAAGCTTAGCATTCATACATACTACAAAAACTCCATTGCCCTCTCACCCACATAATTCAAGATTCATTTGTATTAGATAATAATCTTACAATCACCTTGTAAACTATTTTATTTCAAAGTGATATAAACTTGATAATTCTGTAGGTCTTGTTTCTGAAAGTCCGATTTCCATTTCCGCACATCTTTTTCACATATACTGAAATCACTTGCCATATTACGTGAAAAGAAGTTGTTAAGGCCAAACTGGGTCCAACAATTGGTATCAGAGCAGATTGAATAAACTATTTTCAAACGATCAATCGCTTATCTTCTTTTCTCTAAATATGGCCAGCTTTCAATCCTGGAATAATGCTTTTAACATTGGTTCTATGTCTAAACCTCCGACTTTGGTCAGAGAGGAATACCCCCAATGGAAAATCAGGATGGTCAATTTCCTCAATGGTCATGACCGAGCTCTGTTTCAATCCATTGAAAGGGGTCCACATATACCAATGACTGAAATACCAGCTATTCCAGCAACTGGCCAATCACCAGCAATCCCTGCCTCCCGCGCTCCCAAAAGTGAAATAAACTGGAGTACGGAAGACAAGGATCTGGTGGCTGGGGATGAAAGGGCAAAGTCACTCTTAATAATGGCCATCCCCAATGACATATTTTCACAAGTTGATGCATGTGCATCAGCCAAGGAAATATGGGATCAGTTGGAAAATCTTTGTGAAGGAGGAGAAATGATGAAGAGAAACAAGAGAACAAACAATGTTTCCTCATATGGGAGATTTAAAAGTTTACCCAATGAAAGATTAAATGATACATATCAAAGATTTACAAAACTTTTAAACGAGTTAAAGAAATTTGGTATAACAAAATCAAAAGATGAAAGAAACACAAAATTTCTTGATGTTTTACCTAAAGAATGGAGAAGTCTAACCATGACTTTGTCCTCAACCTTAGAACTAGGAAATATGAGTCTTCATGACTTATATAGCATCTTGATCCACAGAGAGGAAGAAATATTTGAAGAAACCATTCAAAGAGGGGGATCTTTAGCTCTTATCTCAAACTCACAAAGAACAACACCTACCAATGATCCACAACCATCAAACAACCAAAATCTTGAAATTTCTGATACATCATCAGATTTTTCAGCTTTTGCTGAAGTAATAACACTGCTCACCAAAACATTTGAGCAGAGGTTGAGGGGAGGAAGCCATAAATACCAGAGAAGTGACAAAGGGATGATGGATGGAAGATCTAAGGAGGAAGGTAGATCTAAGGATAAAGGGAAGGCTGAAGTTGTGTGTTACAAATGCAAGCAAAGAGGTCACTATGCATCAGAATGCAAGACAAAGAAGCTCAAGGATGTTGCTTATTATGAGAAAAAGCTAGAAGAAGCAAAGAAGCAGCAACAAGTCAACTTAGTTGCTGGGACAGATACATGGCTATCTGATGATTCTTCTGATGAAGAAGAGGAAATGGCTAATTTCTGCCTCATGGCACTTGCTAATGGCATACCAGAAACTTCAGAACAACAGGACCATCATGTGCAGCAGATCTGGTACTACGATTCAGGAAGCTCCAAGCACATGACTGGGGACAGGAGCTTACTCAGCAACTTTGTTCCAAAGCTGGGTAGAATGGTAAATTTTGGAAATGGAGTAAAAGGGAGGATCATGGGATATGGATGCATAAGGTATGGATGTTTGACCATAGAGAAAGTAGCCTATGTTGAAGGCTTAAAGTATAATTTGCTAAGTTGTGGTCAATTCTGTGACAAAGGTTTTCAGGTAACCTTTTTACCAGAAAAATGCTTGTTAATAGGTATAGATGATAATAGAATCTATTTAAGTGGAAAAAGAATAAGAAAATCGATTTACTATTTTGATTTCAAAGAAGAAAGTGAACATCCAAAATTATGTTTATTTTCAAAAATCAACAAGGGTAGTAGTTGGTTGTGGCACAAAAGGCTAGCTCACTTAAATTTCAAAAACCTAAGCAAATTAGCAAGCAAAGGTCTGGTAAAAGGATTACCTTTGATATCCTCAAAGAAGGATAAAATTTGTGAAGCATGTGAGATGGGAAAATCCAAAAGAAGCTCACATAAATCAATTTTTGAGTCTTCTATTTCACAAAATTTGGAACTTTTACATATGGATTTATGTGGACCCATAAGTACAGAAAGTTTTTCTGGAAAGAAATACATACTAGTAATAGTAGATGATTTTTCCAGGTACACATGGGTAGAATTTTTGAGAAAGAAAAGTGAAACTCCTGATCTGATCATTAATTTTATCAAGAAAATTGAAAATCTGTTAAAACTAACAGTCAGAAGGATCAGATCAGACAATGGAACAGAGTTTAAGAATTCAAAAATTGAGAGCTTTCTTGTAAGTAAAGGAATCTCTCATGATTTTTCTGCTCCCAGAACACCTCAACAGAATGGGGTGGTTGAAAGAAAAAATAGGACCTTGGTAAAAGCTGTCAGAACCATGCTTGCTTATGTAAAATGCCCACTCATTTTTGGGCAGAAGCTATAGCAAATGCATGTTTTACCCAAAACAGAACCATAATCAACAAAAGGCACAACAAAAAACCATACAACATTATCAATGGAAGGATTCCAAGTGTAAAAATTTTGCATACATTTGGTTGTAGATGTTTTGTTTTCAATGATTTTGAAAGCCTTGAAAAATTTGACAGAAAAGCAGAAAAAGGTATTTTTCTTGGATATTCTTTGTCCTCAAAAGCTTATAGAATTTTTATTCTTAACACAAGGACAATTAGAGAAAGTCTGTATGTTTCATTTGATGACTCATCAGAAACAGAGGTTTCTGATGAATACATGAAAGAAATAAAATTTTCTGATAAACAAGAAAATTATGAACATCTCTTTGAAATGATAACTGAAGATTTCTTAGAACATGATAATTATTTCAAAAACAAATCAATAGATTCTTCATGTACTAACCCTGCAGAACAAGTGTGTCGTACATCAGAAACTCAGAATTCTGATACAATACACACAACTGAGGCATCTGTTCAGGGTGAAACTTCAAATCCATCAGAACCAACAACTTTTCACAACAAGTTAAGATGGATCAAAGGACATGTTCATTCTGAAATCATTGGCAATCCAATAGATGGTGTGAGAACAAGATCTGCAACTGCACATGAGTATGCATTTGCTGGGTTCTTAAGAAAGATAGAACCCAAATATCTCAAAGAAGCTCTAAATGACTCAGACTGGATTCAAGCTATGCAAGAAGAGCTTGATCAGTTTGAAAGGAGCAAGGTGTGGGATCTGGTACCCAAGCCAAATGACAAATCTGTCATAGGCTCAAAATGGGTATTCAGTAATAAATCTGATGAAAATGGCATAATCACCAGGAACAAAGCAAGGTTAGTGGTCAAAGGTTATTGTCTACAAGAAGGTATTGATTACGATGAAACTTTTGCACCAGTAGCTAGATTAGAAGCTGTAAGAATTTTTCTTGCTTATGCTGCATCCAAAGATTTCAAAGTTTATCAAATGGATGTAAAATCAGCTTTCCTGAATGGTAAAATTGATGAAGAAGTTTATGTGCAGCAACCAGATGGCTTTGTTGATCCAAAATTTCAAAATCATGTATACATATTAAACAAAGCCTTGTATGGTATGAAGCAAGCTCCTAGAGCCTGGTATGAAACACTATCAAACTTCTTACTCAATTCTGGGTTTACTAAAGGAACTATTGACCCAACACTTTTCCTCAAAACACACAAAGGTCATACCTTGTTGGTCCAAATATATGTTGATGATATTATATTTGGATCAACAAATGAAAAATACTGTAAAAAGTTTCAAAAGTTAATGACCAGCCACTTTGAAATGAGTATGATGGGTGAGTTAACCTTTTTCTTGGGTTTACAAGTAAAACAAAGAATTGATGGAATACTTTTGATTCAATCAAAATATGTAAAAACAATTCTACAAAAATGCTCACTTGAAAACTGCTCTGTTTCAAAAACTCCCATGGCAACAGGGAACAAATTGGATTCTGATAAAGATGGAATAAGTGTAGATATTAAAACCTATAGAGGGATGATAGGATCATTGCTATATTTAACTACAAGCAGACCAGATATTATGTTTGCAACATGCTTTCTAGCCAGATATCAATGTGATCAATAAAGAATCCCATCTAAAAGCTGTAAAAAGGGTTTTCAAATATCTAAAAGGCACACCAGAACTTGGTCTCTGGTATCCTAAGGATACAAACCTTGAATTAATTGCATACACAGATGCAGATTATGCAGGGTGCAAAATTGACAGAAAAAGCACATTTGGTTCTTGTCAACTCTTAGGAGAAAAATTGGTATGTTGGGCAAGCAAGAAACAAAACTGTGTTGCCACATCAACAGCAGAATCTGAATATGTAGCAACAGCAAGTTGCTATTCACAAGTGTTGTGGATGCAAACTCAACTGAAAGATTATGGAGTAAATCTGACAAAAATACCAATTCTATGTGATTCAAAGAGTGCTATTGCAATAACAGAAAATCCAGTTCATCACTCAATAACCAAACACATAGATGTCAGATATCACTTCATAAAATATCATGTGGAGAAAGGTAACATAGAAATGTATTTTGTTCCAACTGAAATCCAAATTGCTGATATCTTTACAAAACCTCTTGATGAAAAGAGACACAATTTTTTGATCAGCAAAGTTAGCATGGTTAATTTAAATGATGAAGATTTTTCAGAAAACACAAGGACACAAATTGAAAACCAAAATGATGAACATCAAAGTTCTGATAATCAAAGAACAAATCAACTGGTTTCTGACAAAGAAATCCATCAATCTGATGGAACATCAGAAAATCTGATAAATCATCAATAAATGATGATTTATCAGAAAATCTGAAGAAATATCAGAAAATCTGGTGAAATCATCAGAAATTCTGATATAAAATCAGAAACCTTGTTGAAACATCAGAATGATCAGTAATCATCATATACTTCCATCTTCATGCATATCCCACATATTGTATATTTTCATATCTGTGTATAGTCTGTTTTTGTATATTTTTTCCTTTTAAATTAAAAAAAAAATAAAAAAGGGGGAAAAGTAACATGCATTAAGATAAAATTCAATATAGCTGAGAAAATCAACCATCACTAGAATTTTTTTGCAGATTATTGATTTTTTTTTACTGCCAATGCATGCAACATCATTTTTTCATAAGAAGTTTAAGAGACACGTAGGCACTAAAATGATTAGGAGTTATGAAAGTAGCCGCCTAGCTATTCAATGCTTACTCACACATAGGGGCTTAGTAGACTGTCACATACTGCAACAGATATCGTCTTAATTGAAGAGATTGAAATGAAAATGAAATTCTTTGGAACTTTAGCTGTTAATAACATTTATGGCACAACTATCGCTTTCACCTATAAATATTAACAACCTGAAAGAGTCTTTCTTCACCAAACAAATCTTCTCTTCAAAAGCTCTTCAATAGAAACTTCTTATTTTAAAATGGGTCGCCCAAAAATGATGAAAGTAACTCAATTCCCTCTCCCACTTCACATACATCATAATCTTAGACTTAGCTCTAACTTGGAAGGACCTGCATGGGAGGACTGCAGGTATGTGTATAACATGATCATGCGAAGTCCCTTGGGTTTCGCTATATCTACACATGTCACCATTTATCCAAAACTTCTTCAAGAGTTCTGGTGGAACTCTGAAATCATTTTTAGTGGCACTTCCATGTAGATAGAGAGTGAGGTTATGGGGGTCAAAATTACCCTAAAGGAGGGAACACTCAGAAATGTCCTCCGACTGGGTAATGATCAAAAAAACAAATTCCTGGATAAGGCAGATGTGCAACAAACCTTGATAGAAATGGGCTATCATACATACAACTTGTCAAGGTAGGTTAGCAAATCTGGTTTTATACCACCTTTCCAGTTTTTGGTAACACAGCTCAGTGTCTGCTTCTCAAAAAAGATTGGACACTTCAACGAGCTGTCCCATAGGATGATGGAAGTGATTCATGCTGATTGAACAGGAAAAACCTTACAACTTTTCTAAGTTTCTCATGAGAGACCTAGAAGCAAACATTCACGACCGTCAACCTTTTCTGATCTACCCTCGATTCGTAACCAAGGTGATTACAAGTCAGCTGGACTTCGAAGGAGTGAGAAGCTGGTATCCAAGGGCGGAGCTGGCTCTTCAAGAAACCATAAGTGATCCTACCCTAGTCCAATCAATAAATCACACTGGTCGAATAACCAGTCTCTGGTTATATGTGAAGTGCATGTACAACGTGCTGGAGGAAGAGTAGTTGTTATTTACTTGTTTTTGTAGTTTGTTCTACTTGTTTGTGCTTGAATTATATTTCTTTTCCTTTCATCTTAAAAAAATCATAACAATAGATCTAGGGGGAGCTAAAACAACATGTCTGATAAAAACAATGAAAATCTGGTAAAACTCAAATGAAATCTGATAAATATGGAGAATCTCAGAAAATCTGATAATATATTAGAAAATCATATTTTCATCAGAAAAATCACTTGGCAACCAGGAAGTCTGACAAATCAACAGAAAGAAACATCAGAAAACACTGCCTTTAACCAGATTCAAAGAAAGTTATAACCATCTAATTTTTTTTAAATAAGTTTCTTTCAAAATATTTTTTTTTCAGAGGACTGGAACAAGCTGTATGAAAAACACTTCCTGAATATCAGAACAAAGGTGTGGAGTTCAGAACTGCAATGTAAGTAAAAATCTTGGAACCCTACTTATTCCCTCTCATCTAAAAAAAAAACTGATTCTATTTCTACATATGTTACAAATGCATTCTGATGAAATATGAAGAAAACCCATTTCTCAAAAGTTTTATTCAAATATTTTCTGATATATATCATCAAAAGGAAAACCTGGGGAGATACAATCTCAGAAAAGGTTTCTATTGGACCATTTTGAAACTGAAAGGGTCCCACATGGAAAAAAGGTGCAAGTTGGACATTAGTGTTTATCTGCTAAATCATTGGAATCTCTAATTTTCTTTAAAAGGATTTACATTAAATTAGAGATAAACCAAAGGTTTTTCAAAAACGGTTGTTTCCTTAAAGGATTAAAACATCATTAAGGTGTCATTAACGACCTTGAATACAAACAACCCACGAAAAACACTCAAAGATCTCTGTCTCAATACACTATAAATACCTCATTCAAAAACAGAGACTTCCATCTTCAACCTTCATTCTCAAAACCCTAACAACCCTTTTTCCGAAACAAAAACTCAAATTCTCAATGGCTGCTATCAACATCAACATACCACCAATCGAACACTCTGTTCCTTTCATCACCGAAGCTGAATTTCTTCCATTAAAGAGCAACAATGAAGCAATGAATGATAACATTGAAGAGTATGATATAAAGTGTCAAATTCTCATTGAATTTCTGATCAGATGCCCGATAGCTCAAGCTCTCACAAAGACCAGAGAGGTACCGGAAAAACTCATACAACAAGTTGTAAAAACTCTCCGAGTCTCAAATCAAATCGAGCTAACAGCACATGTGTGGGGAAATATCTTTATTACAATCTCACCGGAGAAAATAAGAGAATGTTTGGAACTACCCTTAAACCAAAGCTATGAAGAAGCACCAGAAAAAGAAGATATGTTCTCACAACTTGATGTTGTAATGGGTTACAAGACAAAGATTTCAAAAATCAATGAATTCAAGAGAAACAAGTTACCTGCCTTCTGGCAAGTTTTAATGGAAATTCTGAACAAGTGTCTATCATCAAAGATTGGAGGTACAGATCAGATAAATATGAATATTCTAACAATCATGTTTAGCCTCATTAATGGGTTGAACATTGATTTTGTAACAGAAATATTTAATCTGATCAGAAGATCAATTCTGACTAATGCTGGAAGGATAGATTCACATCTAACTTTTCCCAGATTTTTGTCAATCATAATTTCTGATGCATTTTCTTAAAGGAACATAGAAATTCCAGCATCAAAAAATATGTGGAGTACAGAAATTATGAGACCTTGGACAGCTGTAGGATCTTGGAAGTCAGATTATGATGGGCCTGTTCTGTTAGAAAAAGTGATGAATCTGATACCAGAAGATTCACCATACAGAGAAGAATACCTGAAGATGTTGAACAAAAGGCCAGAAAACAAAGAAGTTTTTGAAAGTGTGTCCCCCATGAAGCATGATGCACAAGAGTCAAGCATACCAAGAATGAAACAGCAGGGTGAATCAAATCCTCACCCAGCTGATGAAGAGGTGAACATGAGTCCTGTGGCAGAAGAACATCATGCTGAAATCTCACATATGGGAGAAACAGGTGCACAACACTCTAAACTAAACTTATTTCATATTTCTGAGAGTGATTCTGATGATTCAATTCAAGGAAAATATGAAATTCTACATAGAGGCACTGTTTCTACAAAACAAAATGTGAGTGGAACCAAAGACCCATTTTCTGAATCAGATTCTGAAGAAGAAAATGTGGTGACAATAGGTGGAGATCAGTCAACTGGTCAAGGAAGCCTGGGTGAGAAAATTAAAAGTTTCTCAACAACTCATGGAGAACCTGAAAAGGTTCAAGGATATGAGGAAAACCAGAACTTGAATATGTTTCAATCTTCTGGTGAGGGTATAGAGAATATGGAATATTTCAATCCTCTTAACCTAAGAACAGCAGAGAATGTGTTTTCTGCTGGTATTGGAACATCTGTTGTTCCTCGTATTACCCAAAGACATAAATCTATGTCAACTGAACAACTACATAAGGAACCTGAAGAAACAACTATTGTTTGTACTGAGAAAACAACCACAAAAGATAAGCTCGATATGATATTGGAAGAGATCAAAAATCAAAGATCAGACATCAAAGTATTAGCAGAAGTTGTTAAAGCTGTGCAGAAGCAAACAGAAAACAACACTGCAGCCCTCAACAAACTGCAAGAGTCATCAGAAAATAGAGAGAGCTCATCAGAACTCAAGAAAGCTCTCAAAGAACTGCAAGAGATCAAGAAACAGATGGCTGAGGCTGCAACTGCAGGAGAAAGCTCAAGTTCAGGAAGAATTCTTGAAGAAATACAGTTCCTCAGAGCCAACAACAGCAGCATGGCTGAGGCTTTTGAGAAGCTGATGGTGGAATTAACAGCACAGAAAAATAAAGAAAATCTGGAGTATCAGAAAATGAAGAAACAAGAAGAAACAAATACTCAAACTCTTGCTAATGTTCATCTATTAGTAAAGAAGTTGCAGTATAATGTTCCCAGGCTAGCAAAAGTTGATCTCCATGAACTGAAAGCCCTAATTCCACAAGGGAGACAAGCAGGAGAATCATAAACTCCTCAACAACAACCAGAAACCATTCAACAAGATCAAACCAAACAATCAGAAACTTCAACAACTCAAAAACAGAAGCAGCCCATGGGTCCCCCTCCTATTAGAACAAAGTTACTCATGGGTCCTCCACCAAACATTCCAAAGCCAAATAGTTCAAGGGTCCAACAGAAAGAACCTGTTCCAGTTCAGTCTTCTTCCACAGCTCTCACAGGAGAAACAGATTTCAGCATAAAGATGGATACAAAAGAGAAGAGAAGAATGGAACATGAAGTGACCTCCTCAAAAAGGCCAAGAAAAGTGATGAGAGAAGATTCAGATGGAAACATCAAAGAAATGGAAGTGCTGAAAGGTGATTTACACACAATTATGTACCCTGAAGAACACCTAAAGCATTACTACTGGAAAGGTCCAGAAGACAACCCAAAAAGGCCACTCTCTCCAATGAGTAAAGGTATTGTTGAAATCAGGAACAATGGAAGCTGGGAAATTCTGCACAAACAGATGACCAATCCAATAGTATCTATTGAAAGAATTGATACTCTGACCACTGGAGGAGGTATCTTAGGCAATGAAGGACAGAACAAGTATACCTTGATCAGAAAAGATAACAGTGAACAAAAGGTTACTGATGGAAATCTGGCAGATGATATTCACCCAAATGGGCATAGTCAAAATGCAGAATATCATTGATAGAGATAAAAATGGTTCAGTTGTGATCAGAAGAGTCCTTGACAGCTTCAAAAGTGCAGGAGCAAAAATATATAAAAGGGCTGCACTGGCAGACTTTGATATGCGTATCAATTTTGAGTATAGCAACAAAGTATTATTACCTCCTCCCAATAACACAATTCCAGCTGAAATTCCTTCTAAACTGGTAAGAACTGGATCAATCTTTGACAAACCAGAAATGTGTGTAGTCTTCAAAGATGCTCATGATGAGAAAGCTCTATTCAGAATTAGTGAAATATGCAAGTATTCAAATCAAACTCTGAAATACATAAAGAATTTCATGAATGATAAGCAAGAGCATCTCAAAATGAAGGGAAAGAACGATGGACAACTAAGAAAAACAATTAAAGATTGCATTGACAGATGGATGGAATCCAGAGGATGGTACAAAGAAATGTACAAGGAAACTGTGACACCTGTGCCTCTGCGACCATCAAAAAAATACCAAACCAATGAAATATTGTATTTAATACTTGGGATTTGTATAAATATTTGTATCTTTTGCACATATCAATTCTTGTTCGATTTCAAGCTTTAAATCGGTTTCTGGAAGGTTATACGCGCACTGATGCGTAAATATAACCAGTTTAATGCAACGAACACTTTGGAATAGTGAAATAGGCTTAACATACCTTAAATAACCTTTACATAACTTAGAAATAAGTTTTGGAGGGTTTGGTGTGGCGAAATCAAGTTTATTCGATTACAGGGACTAATTTCGACAAACTACGAAAGTATGCCGATTTGTACTATAACGAACATTCTGGAACATGACCATAAGTTAAACATACCCTAAATATCCTTTACATAGCGTAGAAATAGGCTTTGAGGGGTTCGGTGTGCTAAAATAAACTTTTTGGTCATTCAGGGACTAAAAGTGTCAAAAAGTGCATAAGTTTGCATTTTCGCGCATATCTTACGTTCTGAATACATCCGGACATCCAAAAATTTTTGTAATCATTAAAATATTTTATTTTAGTGATTGGCATGATAAAATTCCATTCGTCGCGTAATTTGGATAGTTTTTGTGTTCATTACGATTTCCGTCGTAATTAACCGAACAACGCAACCGTACGACCAAAAGAACCGACATCTGAGATGTTTTTGAGCATATTTTAAGTTCCCTATACTTCAACTTTATTTTAGAGCCTTGAAATGGGGTTAACGGGGCTTAAAAGTGCCAAAAATCAAGTTTTACAAGTGCAGGGACCATTTTTGAAATTTCTGACCAGATTTAATGAACCTAGTCCAATTTTGAAGTTTTGATGGTTTTAGCCCATGGTTTTGCAAAATATGGGCTGGTATTTAATGGTTTTTATGATACCATGGACTCATCTTAGGGGCTCCCATGATTTTAGAAAACCATGGGCACATGTGTATGGATGGGATCGAAGCTCGTTTTACGATGAACGATCTTAACGGTTGTGCAAAATCTATATAAACCCCACCCCCCATTTTCCCAAACTCACATTTGATCTATTTTCATTCTCTAAGTTGAATTCTTGCATTTCATACCTGAGAATAAATTGGATCAAACCCCCTTGGACCTTTTGTAAGTCCTCTTTCGTTCTTTTACGCGTTTTTAGCGTGAAAGTCAAACCTTGATTGACTTTCTGCATTGACCATTTTATGGTCAACACGAAGTTCGTTTGAACTTCTCAACATGAGCATAATCACGACGGTTATAGTCCTTAGTGACTATACCTACTGATTACCACGTTGTTTAGGTGTAGTGACGAGTCGTAGTTTCGGCCAAAATGCGTATTCTTGCGTATTTTGTAACCAAACTACTTTTAGGTATCAAAACCATTTATTTTGATACCAACCTGTTTTCTAACTTTGTTAAACATGTTTTAACATGTTTAGCACGTCACTTTAGGTTTAGTGCTTATGTAGGGTCGTAAGGTAAGCGGTCTAAACAACCGCTTATACTTTCGAACCCGACCCGTTTGGTCGATCATTAGGATCCGACCAAACACATTAGGTGACCATAGTTGTATAGGGATAACCTTCCTAGTTTATACCTTATGGTCACTAC
Organism: Helianthus tuberosus; assembly: GCA_030545235.1. Classification (NCBI taxonomy): domain Eukaryota; kingdom Viridiplantae; phylum Streptophyta; class Magnoliopsida; order Asterales; family Asteraceae; genus Helianthus; species Helianthus tuberosus. The sequence continues at coordinate 48,093 of JARYGA010047582.1, forward strand.
GTTTAGCTAGTTGTTTGATAGGTAGTTTATATGCCTTAGGAAAATTACCAAAATGCCCTTTTTATGCATAAATTCATTTTAAGCATATGTAACCTAAATTTTGACATCTAAACTGATTAGGCAAAAT
>JARYGA010047583.1:0-42050 GCA_030545235.1 Helianthus tuberosus
CGGATGGCCGGTCGATCGGATGGCAATCCGATCGGACGACAATCCGTCCCAACGACCTGATCGTCTTGACACCGGATTTTGTTGAAGTTTTGCAGTTTTGAACGACACGTTATGATATCTTGCTTAAACAACAGAAACCCCATCTCGACCCAAGTGATCCGATCGAACAGGAACCACCCTAATCCGACCGGTTCACGGTTCGAGACGGTTGTTCATTTTCAAACCCGAAACCCGTTGTCTCTTAGATAGAATTAAGATCTTGAACTAACCCATCACTAAGAAAGATTAGAAGATCAGAACGAGCTCCGATTCTATCGGTTTTGAGTGCATTGAGTGTAAAAGAGTTGAAAGAAAGTTGGAAACCTTCTTTCAATCCTTTTAACCATGAACATGTGTAGATCTATGCGAAAACATTGATTATTCTTGTGGAAATCCTTCAGATCTAAGTTGTTCTTGGTGGAATGAAGCCAAACTTTGAAGTTCATAAGAACTCCATGATGACATCCCCCTAGAACACCTCAAATCCGATGATTTCACGGTTAAAAGTTAAGATTCATAGGTGAAAATGATGAAGAAGTGTGTGTAGATCATAGAAGTACAAGATTTAGGTTGAAAACTTACAAGAATCGAGAGAAATCGAGAGAAATGAGAGCTTGAGTGCGGTTGGTCGAACAAGGAGCTGTCACATCACAAATGATGTGACAGGTGGGTATTTATAGGGTTTCCCAAAAAGGAAAGTGGTGAAGTGTCGGCCCGATCGGGTGGCAGCCCGATCGGGTGGATGACAATATGATCGGATGGCAATCCGATTGAATGGCCACTCGAGCGGTTGGCCACTCGATCCTGGTGTCCGGCGCGACGAGTTTTGTCGTTTCGATTCGTTGTTGAGCGTTGCGATGCGATTCAAGTGAGTTATGCGATAGTATTACCCATTAGTTACACAATTAACATAACTACTATATCTAACATACAATCACTATAAATAACTTGCATTTAGCATTTGCGATTCGATTGCGATGCGATAGATTTGCGATTGCGATGCGATTAACACCTCAACATAAACATAACATGCACAAGTAACACATAAATAGCACACACACGTAAAACAATATCCAGAACACATAATTCAAGTTGCGATGCGATAGCGATAAGTCGATTAGCGATTAATATGCAATTAAACCTCGATTATTAATAGATAATCCACATAATACAACTAAAGCAAAAAAAATAAATAAATAGATTCGATTACAAGTCAAAGAAGTCAAAACAGTAGTTGAGCAAGGAGTGACAGATCGCAATTAGCAATCTTTTCTTCCTTTGACTTCAATCTTGACTTTGACTTTCGAAACACGGGGTGTTACAGGGACCTACGGTACGGTTTCTTAATGTGATGAGATGTACTTGCGCCTTTGGGTTGGTTTCGGTATTGCTGGGTAACGCGTCTTGTGGTATCTCGGAGAAATTTTGAGCTAGTTGATTTAGTTTTTTTTCAATGTTTTGAATACTAGCTTTTGATTTCTAAAGTTCGATTCCATTTTTTGAAATCGATCCGAGTTTTTCTTTTCGGTGTCGGAGATGAGGCGAGAGATAGTATCTTCAAGCCTCTCTCGCCCCCAGTGTTGTTGAGAGAAATTTTGTGACTCGTTTCTTGGTTGTTGAAAGTTTGTTCGTTGGTTTTGATTTTGTTGGTTACTACTATTACCGGGTTCTCTCCAACCAAGGTTAGGGTGGTTACGCCATCCTTGGTTGTAGGTACCTGTTGGCGGACCTGACGGCCTAGGTCTATTATCAATGTAGTTTACCATTTCTGTTTGATTATCCATTTTTTTCATACAACTTCAATTTTCATGTGGTCCACCACACCCTTCACAAGCCATAACCGAGGCCGTTTTTGCCATTTCTAACCTTTTGATTTTTGAAGAAAGGGCCTCGATTTAGGCTTGCAAAGAGGTGCTTTCGTCAACCTTATGGGCGCCCGGGGTAATAGATTTTGTGCCTCGGGGAGTGTGCCACTGAAAATTGGTTTGAGCAATTTCCTCAATTAGATTGTAAATTTCATTTGGGCGACGATTACCTAAAAGTCCCCCGGAGCTAGAGTTAAGTGTTTGACTTGTGTGTGGCAACGACCCATTATAGAAAATGGATACTTGTTGCCATACCGCAAGACCATGATGAGGACACTTTCTTAGTAGCTCCTTAAACCTTTCCCAAGTTTCAAATAAGGATTCCCCGTCCTCTTGTGAGTATGTATTAATTTCAGTCATTAATTTAGCCGTTTTAGCAGGAGGGAAATACTTATACAAAAACTTACGGGCTAGTTCATCCCAGGTGTTTACCGAACCAACTGGGAGGGTATTAAGCCAAGCCTTACCTTGGTCTTTTAGTGAAAATGGAAACATTCGGAGGCGGATGGCGTCATTTGATGCTCCGTTGATCCGAAAAGTATCACATATTTCCAAAAAGTTGGTAATATGTAAATGGGGATCTTCGTCCGCGAGCCCGTGGAAAGTTGCGGAGTTTTGGAGCATTTGGATCAAATGCGGCCGAAGTTCGAAGTTGTTGGCATCGACATTCGGTGCATTGATAGCGGTTCCAAGATTACCTACAGTGGGTCTTAGGTAATCCATGAGGGTACGTTGATCCGCCATTGGAACTGGATCCCCCAAAACTTTCTCTTGGTTTTTAGCTTTTAAGTCTTTTTCTTAGAAAGTGTCCGGGTTCGTCTAGAGGTTCTTTTATGTCTTTACTGGAACTGGAGCTCATACACTGCGTAGAAAGTTCTGGTGCGGCGCCGGGGTTCCAAGCCCTGTAATAAAAACAAAAAGAATGTCGGTAAGAAGTTTCACCACGGCCCCGTGCTCAGATGAACACGGCCCGTGGTCGGAGTTACAGTGATTGTTTTCCGGATCCCTGTTACTGGAGAGTTCAACACGGCCCCGTGCTGCAACGGCACGGCCCGTGCTCAACTTTCTAAAACTCAGAAAAAAAACTGCTAGTAACGATGCTGGGCACGACCCGTGTCCGACCAGGCACGGCCCCGTGCTGAGCTCTGCAGAAACTGAAAAATTTTAAAAAAATCCTAAAAAAATACAGAAAAATAAGAAAAACGATTAGGCCGTTGATTCCTAACTTTCTTAAAATCCTTGTGTCCCCGGCAACGGCGCCGAAAACTTGATGTGTGCGGTGTGTTATAAGTTTTTATGTATATTTTAAGCCCTTTTTAACACTTTAGTGAAATTTTAAACTTATAAAACACGATATTTTACTAACACTAAACACACATATGGGCAAGTGCACCCATCGTGAGCGTAGTATAGCGTTGGTAAGATATCGAGGTCGTCCAAGGACAAAAGAGCTTTTAGTAACGGTTTATCCTCAACGTCTACTCAAATAAAAAATTTAGAAAAATGTTTAAATATGAAAATAAAAATAAAAATGCTGAAAAATAAAATAAAAATAAAAACAGATAGACAAGATGAATCACTTGGATCCGACTCGCCTTTAATGTAACCTTTGATGATTTCCGCAATTTTTAAGAGATTATCTTAGTTATAGTAGTGGGCCCCTCTTTTGAAGGTGACGTTACCCTCAACCCAGTAGTTTGAGTCAGCAACGATACCATCCTAAAGGGTTGGAATATTGGAAGATAATTAATTAAGTTATTAATGCGTAATGTGGTAGGCCCCTCTTTTGAAGGTGACGTTACCCTCGGCTAAGTGGTTTGAGTCAGCAGGGATACAATCACAAGTAGCCGGGTTAATGTATTAATAGTAGTTTACATATGAGGGGATCAAGCCATTCGCACCCCCGCCATCCAATACCAGTGGGTATTGAAGGAGGTCCTAGTAAGCTTGACCCAGGTCCTTGCAGGATCTATACACTGAACAAGGCAAGAACCTTACCAAACCATTCCCTTAACCCCCGACCAGTTAGCCAACATATCTCTATATAGACCGTATAGATATTGTGACACCCCGCGCTTACGAGGTTAACGTCGTAAAATTATCTTATCCTATTTATATAAACGAATGGACTTGTATGACTAATTGATTATATACCTATCCAATTTATTTTGCGAATATTCGAAAGCAAATCTCTATCATGCTGAACCGACACGAACCATTGAACCATAGCATGTTTAATATATATATATATATATATATAATATTCGTTTAGCGTATATCTCTTAAGATAAATTGTGAAGTAAAAAAAAATGTGTGTATGTGTTGTTATGGCATGTTGCTGCCATACAACCACCCCAACTCCCCATCGTTTTTTTTATCTTGGCAGCCCACATCCTCTTTGAATTGTTGTGCAGCCCAAACACCCCAAAACTCCTTAGTTCTTGGCCCAACCCCAAACCGCCCCTAGCCCACATGTTGTACGCATGCATACATACAAGCGTATGTTTCTCCTGTTGAGCGCATCACTACAAAACTAAAACCCTAATCATCTCTACCCCATCCCCTACAACAATATCAGCAGCAAGACCCCCCTCCATCGCGATCTCACTGCCTTCTCGCTACCCTCTATCTCGATTAAACTCTCTCGCATCTTTTACGGTAATTGTTCATGTTGTATTGAATTGAAACTTGCTGATTGGATGATATGTATAGCGATTCTGTATGTATTACTGTGACTATCTTGTTGTGATTATGTTTAATTTAAGATTTGAAGTGTTATGAAATTAAAGTATGAACAACGATTCTATTGGTAATCACGTTTCTGTATGCTTGGATTCCATAGATGCTGATTTGAACTAGGGTTGTTGTGATTTTAATGTGCTAGATGATGTTGTGATGATGATGATTGTTGGTATTGATTATGTGATTAGGGTTATGATGAAACATGGGCTATATGTGTTCGATTAAATCACTTACGTGTTCGATTATGTTATTATGGTTTTGTTTATGGGTCGAACCTTGTGAAATTCTTGATGTTTAGATGATAAATAATCTGATCTAGAGCAATAACCTGCTGTAAATAATGTTTAATTACCGTTGTTGCTCACGGAATTGGTGTGTGAGCCGTTTGAAACTCGTTTCGTGTCGTTAAAAGCTGAAAACAGGTTCTGTCTGGAATTTTGCAGCCAACTTCCGTTGGCTGTAACCAGGTCATAACTTAACGAAAAATTGATTTTCTTGAGTCTATAACGTGTTATTTTGAAATACGCTTCTAATGGCACTGGAATGATAATTATTGGACTTCGTTTGCTAATTTAAATAAATGATTTCGTTTCAGCAATTAAAACTGCGTTTTTCTGCAGATTTTACGCATTATGTTTTGAGTCATAACTGTGCAAATCTCCCACTGGAATTTCGTCAATCGGAGTTACGATGAATTTTAAATGAATTTTTCCGTAGACTGCAGTCAGAAAGTGACAAATCTGATTACAGCCCGGTAAATGTTTTTTATAAAATCATTGGATCCCGAGATTTTTACAAAATAATATTTAGATCGTTTAAAATATTCTGAAAAAAATTGGGAATTTTTGGAACAAGATAACTATTTTATTGAAATACCCGAAAACAGCCCAGTTTCGAGTATTAAAGCTGAAACGTATTAAGTCGAAATGTGTGCATCTAATAGTTAGTTGTGTTATCCGAGAATGATCGAACATGTTTAATGTCAACATTAAATGTTCTTTAAGTTGTTGTATGCTACGACCATCTATATATTCGTATACATATACCGTTGGAACGAAAATATATATGTGGAATATACATGTAAGTTGTTAACGTGACTGCATGATACGTGTTAGATACGTGTAAGGATTTCGTGCTTTATTTGAAATCACTAATAAACTAAATGGTAATCATACTAGGAGTCGTTGTGGGACATGGACCGTTGTGTGCCATGTTAAACTTTAGAGTTAATTACATAGTTAGTCCCTATGGTTTGCACAAAATAACATACTTAGGTACTAATAGTTTAAAATCACCTTCTAGGGTATTAACTTTTTATTTTGTAACGTTTGTAGGTATTAACTTATAGGGTATTAACATAGTTAGTCCTTATGGTTTGCATAAAATAACATACTTAGGTACTAATAGAATGTGATTTTAAACCTACAAATAACTTTAATACCTCCAAACGTTACAAAATGAAAAGTTAATACCCTAGAATGTGATTTTAAACTATTAGTACCTAAGTATGTTACTTTGTGCAAACCACAGGGACTAACTATGTAATTAATTCTAAACTTTATAAACATTTAAACTTATGCTTGGGTTTTAAACTTTATGCTTCCGCTGATAACTTGAATTTGATTGACTTGTTTTGAACACCAATTATATTGTGTGGTTGGAATTTTATTTATTTAATTACATTGTTCAATATGATTGGTGTCTGGATCCTGGTCAGTCACGCCTCCTGTGGTGATACTCTGCTTGTGGATTTTGGGGGTGTGACAGATTGGTATCAGAGCCATTGGTTATAGTGAACTCGGTTTTAAAAAGGGGAAAAACTTTTTGACAAAACCAGACTATAACCTGTACAGTGCTCAACGATCCACAACGACGCTTCGCTCCACGTGCAAGACTCAACACTCTAGGTGGTATGATTTATGTTTGTATTGCCGACTTGTTAGATTACTTTCGCATGGTGTGCTGTTTATAGTATGTTTAGGTAGGGTAGTAGCATGTTATCTATTAGCCCTAATGCGTTCTTTGTGATACTCAACTGTTTACTCGAAACTTGGCAAGTAGTGATCAAATTCTTTTTCCTGTTTTCTCGTCACCTCGCTACGACAACCATTTTATGCGTTCTACCTATTCATGCAATTGTCTCGGCATGACGTCGCCGTTATAGCCCGGATTCAGATCTGACCCTTCGTATATTCAGTTTGCACGTCGACATTCACATAGACCCGAACCAGCTGTCACACCCCGACCACGTGAGACAACGAAACGTGGCGGAAACATCGGGGAGTGTTGTAACAGAATTAATTGTTTCAAATCCATGGCAATTAAAGTTTCATTTTATTAATCAAACAAGAGAGTTTACATCGTTTTAAACAAGAAACAAAGAGTACATAACACAAATTAACTAGTTCTTGCTTTGTTTTAAGTCACTAAGGCACAAGTCTTCCTAGGTGTATCTTGATCAATCCTATGCATCAATTCCTGAAAACACATGTGAAAATAGGTACGTCAGCATAAAAATGCCTGTGAGATACATAGGTTTTGTGAAAATAAGATTCATGACTTAAGTTTAAGAAAATGTTTAATAAAATTTAGCCATGGACCTTGTAAATGGATTTGTTTTTGTAAATCATTTGAAAAGCAATAAGACCAGATGATATGTATAAATAAGTGAATAATGTATGGTTAAATGAATAACCAAGTAAAATGAGTTTGTATAAGATAAGTTGTTTGTAAAACAATGTCTTGTGAAAAGTATGTTATTTGTATAAAATGTTATATGTCTCAAATTGAAATGATTCAAATAACGCTACGATATGTAATACCATACAAACACTTATATATAGGAAGTAGCAGCGGCGTATCCACCATGCTTGTATCATATTACACACGCCTCGTTACTTAAATCACTTACTCAAACCAAACCATCAAGATGTAATGTTTAACAATTGTAGACATGTTTAGGTATAGTCAAATGTCTATTATCAAATGGTTCACATGGTTCAATAGATACAAATGGTTCACATAATGTAATATAATGTGTTCATATGATGGATGAGCATATGCAACAAATTGTAATGTAAAACAATGTACTAAGTATGCACACAATGGACATACATAGCATGAAATGTAATGTAAAACAATGTACTAAGTATGCACACAATGGACATACATAGCATGAAAGGTAATGTAAAACAATGTACTAAGCATGCACACAATGGACATACATAGCATGAAATGTAATGTAAATCATGTACTATAAATGTACTAATGAACATATCAAGTATATGATGTGAAAACATGGAAAGCATGAAAGTAACAAGTAGGCACATGTGTTTCACCCCAAAACAGTTTGAAAACGGTAAAAAGAGGGGTCTATGTACTCACTTGAGATTGCTCAATAGACTTTAGATATCCACCAAGCAAAGCTAGAAGATCACGAATATCAAACGGCACCTAATATAGGTATCTACATTAATAAACGGACCTATATCGAAGGATCGGATAGAATGAAGGTTCGTAAACCAAATGAGCATGGAAACTCATGTAATATGGTTTAACAAAGCCTACATACTAAAATGAAACATAACCTAAGTGCTTACGACCCATCACGACCCGTTTAGGTAGCTTATGCTACTTTAACGCGTCGTTCGCGTGAAACGCGTTCGGACCGCCTAACTAGTCCTATGACAAGTAAAATATGCCTTGACATGTCTAATATTGTTGCCAAATCAGTTTAGATATCAAAAGTTATGTTACATATGCTTAAAATGAATTTTGGCGTAAAAAGGGCATTTTGGTAATTTACCTAAGGCATATGTACTACCTATCATACAACTACTCAAACGATGTGACCATATGGTATAACCTCGGAAGGTTATTCCCTAAACAACTATGGTCACCTAATATGTTTGGTCGGATCCTAATGATCGACCAAACGGGTCGGGTTCGAAAGTATAAGCGATTGTTTAGATCGCTTAGCTTTACGACCCTAGACAAGCACAAAACTAAAAGTGACTAGCTAAGCATGTTAAAACATGCTTAACTAAGTTTAGAAAACAGGTTTGGTATCAAAACAAACGGTTTTGACACCTAAGAGTAGTTTGGTTACAAAATACGCAAGAATGCGCATTTTGGCCGAAACTACGACTCGTCACTGAGCCTAGATAACGTGGTAATCAGTAGGTATAGTCACTAGGGACTATAACCATCGAGATTACGCTCATGTTATGAAGTTCAAACAAACTTCGCGTTGACCATAAACTGGTCAATGCAGAAAGTCAAACGCAGTTTGACTTAAATGCTAAAACGAATGAAAAGAACGAAAGAACACTTACAACGGGTCCCCGCAAGTTTAATTTCCAAGTAATCTCAGGTAGGAAGTGTAAAAACACAACCACTTAGAGAAAAACTCAGATTTCAAGTGGGTTTTCAAGTGAAGGGTGGGGGTATTTATAGTAAATGGACAACCGTTAGGATCGTTTCTCATAATCCGGGCTTCAATCTCATCCCTACACTTGTTGAAATTTCCATGGAACACCAAAATGACCCCTCATTATCAGGAAGAGGCAAGTGCAAAAGGGTTAGGGAGTGCTTAAACAGCTGTTAACAGCTGTTTTAGAAGCTTCTGATCAGCTGGGAGTCCCTTACGGACCGTAAGGTTGAGGGCTTACGGTCCGTAAGCCATCAACTAGGCTGAAATGACAGTTTTGGTCCCTGTTATGCATTAAAGCCATTTCCGACATGTTTAAGGCCCGTTAACCCCATTTCAAAGCTCTAAAATGAAGTTAAAGTATAGGGAACTTAAAATGTGCTCAAAAATATCTCGGATGTCGGTTCTTTTGGCCGTACGATCGCGATGTTCGCTTAATTACAACGGAATGCGCATAAGCGCGAAAAACGATCCAAATTGCGTGACGAATGGATTTTTCTTATGCAAAACACTAAAATAAAATATTTCAGTGCCTACATAAATTTTTGGATGTCCGGATGTATTCAGAACGTAAGTTATGCGTGAAAATGCAAACTTATGCACTTTTTGACGCTTTTAGTCCCTGAATGACCCAAAAGTTTATTTTAGCACACCGAACCCATCAAAGCCTATTTCTAAGCTATGTAAAGGATATTTAGGGTATGTTTAACTTATGGTCATGTTCCGGAATGTCTGTTACAGTTCAAATTGGCATACTTTCGCAGTTTGTCAAATTTAGTCCCTGTAAGCGAGTTAACTTGATTTCGGCATACCAAACCATCCAAAACTTATTTCTAAGTTATGTAAAGGTTATTTAAGGTATGTTAAGCCTATTTCACTATTCAGGAGTGTTTGTTGCATTAAACTGGTTATATTTACGCATCAGATCGCGTATAACCTTCCAGAAAGCGATTTAAAGCCCGAAATCGAACAAGAATGATATGTGCAAACGATACACATATTTTTTTTTTACAAATACCAAGTATGAAACACAATATCTCATTGATTTGGTATTTGTTTGATGGTCACGGAGGCACAGTTGTCACAGTCTCCCCTACTTTAGGAAATTTTGTCCCGAAATTTATTTGTAGGAGCCTGTCTGTGACTTTGTGTTAAATAACCATCAAGGATAAGGCATAATCCTGATATTCCTCTTTAACGGACATTTTTCAGAAATGGAAATGAAGGAAGAATCAGGGATATTCATTTCCCTTCGATGGGTAATTTTCAAAAACGAAAAAATGCACGGAATGAGTCTTTTTCCTTACTAGGTATCTTTCAGAAACGAAAAGGCACGGAATGAGTCATTTTCCTTAATGGGTATTCTTCAGAAACGAAAATGAACGTAATGAGTCATTTTCCACAATTTCTTCAGAAACGAAAATGAACGGAATGAGTCATTTTCCACAATTTCTTCAGAAACGAAAATGCACGGAATGAGTCATTTTTCACAATTTCCTTAGAAATGAAAATGCACGGAATGAGTCATTTTCCTTAATGGGTATCTTTCAGAAACGAAAATGCACGGAATGAGTCATTTTCCTTAATGGGTATTCTTCAGAAACAAAAATGAACGGAATGAGTCATTTTCCACAATTTCTTCAGAAACGAAAATGAACGGAGTGAGTCTTTTTCCACAATTTCTTCAGAAACGAAAATGCACGGAATGAGTCATTTTTCACAATTTCCTTAGAAATGAAAATGCACGGAATGAGTCATTTTCCTTAATGGGTATTCTTCAGAAACGAAAATGAACGGAATGAGTCATTTTCCACAATTTCTTTAGAAACGAAAATGCACGGAATGAGTCATTTTCCACAATTTCTTCAGAAACGAAAATGAATGGAATGAGTCATTTTCCACAATTTCTTCAGAAACGAAAATGCACTGAGTCAACTCTAGACACACGACCAAACTTGCTGTGGTTTCTGTGCACTAAATTCCATAATTATGTATGCATCCATAATTACGCAATTCCTTGCACAGTCCGCACAATTTGTTTTGTAATGTGAAGGGGAAGAAAAATTAAACCTGTGATGAGTGTGACTAGACTATCATAGGGTCCTTTTAATTAGATCGACAAATGATCTCTTTTAATTAGACCACCTAGGAGTCTTTTCAGCTATTTCATCACATGATATTCCTAACCATATTTTTGGATCAATCTGTTTAACTAGACCACTCAAGGGGTCTAATTATGGAATAGTACAATATAATCCAAGGGTCTTTACTATTACATAAAAGCTCATTAAGGATTTAATATAGTACCTTTGGAAATCCTACTATGAATCCCTTATACGAAGATATGGAAGATTCTACGAGGATTTGGATAACAAAACTTGGATTACACAAAAACATAAAAGGAAACACATAAGCACATAATCACATAGTTGTTTAACTTGGTTATTAATTTGTTATTAACTTGTTATCGATTGAATATGGATATTCAAGGTACACCAGGAAAACCAGTAGATGGGCTTCAATGTCCTCTAGGATCTATCTGAAAAGATAGGATGATCTCCCAAAATTTTGATTTTGTTTTCAAAGAAACGTAATATTCGAATTTAAGGAACACAACAATTTTAGGATTTACGGAAATACCCTTAGGTACCCTATTAAGGATTTATAGTGGTACTTTGGGTATTCGTCCATTGTTGTAACTTGCGCCTTGTACTTCATTTTTCCTTAGAAGAAACGGGTACTTAGGAATTTCGTGGAAACGCAAGATATCATAAAATGGAAAAAAAAATTTGGGGGGTAGTTTGCTTTTCAAGGAATACGATTCCTTGATTGTCGGTATTGTAGGGGATATGTTGTTTATACATATAACCACATAAATACATTGCAATGTAAGTAAAAGATTTATTTATAAACAATGATAACAACTGTTTCATGGACCTTGACAACAAAAGAAAATAATACATAAGACGTGATTATTTCTAAAGGGTGTTGTCTTCTAGTCGGTCAGATGCTCATCCCTGTGCTGGATTTGCATTAGCAAGCTTTGGGCAATTTCTTCAGAAATGACCCATCTCGCCACAATTGTAGCAAGAACCTGGTGGAAAGCGAGCTTGAGCAGGATTCTTGTCAGCTTGATTTGGTGCAACTGCTGCTCGACAAACTTTTACTGTATGACCTTTAAGTCCACAAATTTGGCATTCACGGCACTTCACACTAGCATGATGATGAAGGTTACATTGGTTGCACAAGGGTGAAGTTCCATTATATGGCTTCCTAGCAGGGGGTTGAGCTGGTTGGTTGGGGACGACTTGACCATTATGAGCGACCACGGCGAAGTTCTGAGAAGCCTTTCGCTTCTTTGACCTCTTAGGGGATCCAGTCTGTTCATCCATGGTCTTTGATTCCTCGATTGGTTTCTTATCATCTTTTCGGAAAAGTTTACCTTTCCTGATTTGAGATTCAGTCAAGGTAGCAGATAGCTCAATGGCCTGCCTAACCGTAGTGGGTTTACTACCAGTAACAATGTCCTGAACTGAGTCAGGGAGACCATCAATGTATTTTTCGATCGCCTTATCCAAAGGCGTAACCATGGTAGGACACAACAGGCTCAGCTCCTCATATCGATCAGTGTATGCTCGATGTTCACCGCTGTCTTGCTTAAGATCGTCGAATTCCCTTTCTAAGGCCCTAATCTCGTGACGAGGGCAGAATTCCTTCATCATCAGAGCTCGAAGCTCTTCCCACGTTTGGGCCAGTGCCACATCGGCACCCCTATCTCTCATCACACCATTCCACCATGTCAAAGCTCGTTTCTCAAAGACACAAGATGCGAAATCTACCTTTCGCTCGTTTGGACATTGAACATGTCTGAAGGTGCTCTCTAAACTCTCGAACCATTGCAGAAGTGCAGTCGCTCCTTGAGACCCATAAAACTTTGATGCCTTAGCCGAGTTGAACGTCTTGAATTTGCAGGGGGCATTATTGTTGTTGAGAGCTTGGTTACATTGAGCAACGATGTTCGGGATTGCAGCAGTCATTTGCTGTGTAATGACAGCTGCCAGCTCTTCAATAGATACCTGATTTTCGCGTCGTGGAGGCATTCTAAAAGGGGAAACATGAGAGAAAACAAATGAAATGGAATTGGGTAAGAATAGGATGTTACAATTACCGACCAAATCATGGGTGATGGTCATTTGTTTGAACCACGAAGCAAACAAATGACACACAAAGGCTGAATCAAAGCAATTGGATCCTCATAATGTATCGCGAAGACATGCTCGCCTATAAGTGGACACTCACCCCAAGAGTTCCCAGGTAACAGTGACTGGTCCGATTATGTGGATTTGTACGAACACTCTAGCCTTTGACAGAAAACTCAGGCTACAGGCATTCACTCTTCCAGTTTGCACGTGTTCACACTATTTAGGACCCAAAACTTTGACGAGATTTTGAAAACTAAAAGAGGTTCAAAACCTAGTAATCAATTATCCAAAAACAGATGATTAATTTTCAAAGCGGATTCGGAATTGATGTTCTCGTCGTGGTTATCACCTAAGGATAGGTGACGTGCATGTTTTAAGATCTAAACACAAGATAACTTGTGTTGGGGTCCTAGAAAGGTTATAGTCTAGGTCAAAGCATTACTAATAACCTAATTCCCTATAACCATTGGCTCTAATACCAACTTTTCTGTCACACCCCGACCATGTGAGACAACGAAACGTGGCGGAAACGTCGGGGAGTGTTGTAACAGAATTAATTGTTTCAAATCCATGGCAATTGAAGTTTCATTTTATTAATCAAACAAGAGAGTTTACATCGTTTTAAACAAGAAACAAACAGTACATAACACAAATTAACTAGTTCTTGCTTTGTTTTAAGTCACTAAGGCACAAGTCTGCCTAGGTGTATCTTGATCAATCCTATGCATCAATTCCTGAAAACACATGTGAAAATAGGTACGTCAGCATAAAAATGCCTGTGAGATACATAGGTTTTGTGAAAATAAGATTCATAACTTAAGTTTAATAAAATTTAGCCATGGACCTTGTAAATCGATTTGTTTTTGTAAATCATTTGAAAAGCAATAAGACCAGATGATATGTATAAATAAGAGAATAATGTATGGTTAAATGAATAACCAAGTAAAATGAGTTTGTATAAGATAAGTTGTTTGTAAAACAATGTCTTGTGAAAAGTATGTTATTTATATAAAATGTTATATGTCTCAAATTGAAATGATTCAAATAACGCTACGATATGTAATACCATACAAACACTTATATATAGGAAGTAGCAGCGGCGTATCCACCATGCTTGTATCATATTACACACGCCTCGTTACTTAAATCACTTACTCAAACCAAACCATCAAGATGTAATGTTTAACAATTGTAGAAATGTTTAGGTATAGTCAAATGTCTATTGTCAAATGGTTCACATGGTTCAATAGATACAAATGGTTCACATAATGTAATATAATGTGTTCATATGCTGGATGAGCATATGCAACAAATTGTAATGTAAAACAATGTACTAAGTATGCACACAATGGACATACATAGCATGAAATGTAATGTAAAACAATGTACTAAGTATGCACACAATGGACATACATAGCATGAAATGTAATGTAAAACAATGTACTAAGCATGCACACAATGGACATACATAGCATGAAATGTAATGTAAATCATGTACAATAAATGTACTAATGAACATAGCAAGTATATGATGTGAAAACATGGAAAGCATGAAAGTAACAAGTAGGCACATGTGTTTCACCCCAAAACAGTTTGAAAACGGTAAAAGAGAGGTCTATGTACTCACTTGAGATTGCTCAATAGACTTTAGATATCCACCAAGCAAAGCTAGAAGATCACGAATATCAAACGCCACCTAATATAGGTATCTACATTAATAAACGGACCTATATCGGAGGATCGGATAGAATGAAGGTTCGTAAATCACGAATATAAAACGGCACCTAATATAGGTATCTACATCACGACCCGTTTAGGTAGCTTATGCTACTTTAACGCGTCGTTCGCGTGAAACGCGTTCGGACCGCCTAACTAGTCCTATGACAAGTAAAATATGCCTTAACATGTCTAATATTATTTCCAAATCAGTTTAGATATCAAAAGTTATGTTACATATGCTTAAAATGAATTTTGGCGTAAAAAGGGCATTTTGGTAATATACCTAAGGCATATATACTACCTATCATACAACTACTCAAACGATGTGACCATAAGGTATAACCTCGGAAGGTTATTCCCTATACAAATATGGTCACCTAATATATTTGGTCGGATCCTAATGATTGACCAAACGGGTCGGGTTCGAAAGTATAAGCGATTGTTTAGATCGCTTACCTTTACGACCCTAGACAAGCACAAAACTAAAAGTGACGAGCTAAGCATGTTAAAACATGCTTAACTAAGTTTAGAAAACAGGTTTGGTATCAAAACAAACGGTTTTGACACGTAAGAGTAGTTTGGTTACAAAATACGCAAGAATGCGCATTTTGGCCGAAACTACGACTCGTCACTGAGCCTAGATAACGTGGTAATCAGTAGGTATAATCACTAGGGACTATAACCATCGTGATTACGCTCACGTTATGAAGTTCAAACGAACTTCGCGTTGACCATAAACTGGTCAATGCAGAAAGTCAAACGCAGTTTGACTTAAATGCTAAAACGAATGAAAAGAACGAAAGAACACTTACAACGGGTTCCCGCAAGTTTGATTTCCAAGTAATCTCAGGTAGGAAGTGTAAAAACACAACCACTTAGAGAAAAACTCAGATTTCAAGTGGGTTTGCAAGTGAAGGGTGGGGGTATTTATAGTAAATGGACAACCGTTAGGATCGTTTCTCGTAATCCGGGCTTCAATCTCATCCCTACACTTGTTGAAATTTCCATGGAACACCAAAATGGCCCCTCATTATCAGGAAGAGGAAAATGCAAAAGGGTTAGGGAGTGCTTAACAGCTATTAACAGCTGTTTTAGAAGCTTCTGATCAGCTGGGAGTCCCTTACGGACCGTAAGGTTGAGGGCTTACGGTCCGTAAGCCATCAACTATGCTGAAATGACAGTTTTGGTCCCTGTTATGCATTAAAGCCATTTCCGACACGTTTAAGGCCCGTTAACCCCATTTCAAAGCACTAAAATGAAGCTAAAGTATAGGGAACTTAAAATGTGCTCAAAAATATCTCGGATGTCGGTTCGTTTGGCCGTACGATCGCGATGTTCGCTTAATTACGACGGAATGCGCATAAGCGCGAAAAACGGTCCAAATTGCGTGACGAATGGATTTTTCTTATGCCAAACACTAAAATAAAATATTTCAGTGCTTACATAAATTTTTGGATGTCCGGATGTATTCAGAACGTAAGTTATGCGCGAAAATGCAAACTTATGCACTTTTTGACGCTTTTAGTCCCTGAATGACCCAAAAGTTTATTTTAGCACACCGAACCCATCAAAGCCTATTTATAAGCTTTGTAAAGGATATTTAGGGTATGTTTAACTTATGGTCATCTTCCGGAATGTCTGTTACAGTTCAAATTGGCATACTTTCGCAGTTTGTCAAATTTAGTCCCTGTAAGCGAATTAACATGATTTCAGCATACCAAACCATCCAAAACTTATTTCTAAGTTATGTAAAGGTTATTTAAGGTATGCTAAGCCTATTTCACTATTCCGGAGTGTTTGTTGCATTAAACTGGTTATATTTACGCATCAGATCGCGTATAACTTCCAGAAAGTTATTTAAAGCCCGAAATCGAACAAGAATGACATGTGCAAACGATACACATATTTTTGTACAAATCCCAAGTATGAAACACAATATCTCATTGATTTGGTATTTGTTTTATGGTCACGGAGGCACAGTTGTCACACCAACCCAAACGAACTCTGTGACACCCCAAGAAAACCAGTAATCTTCGCAAACCTGCTCGGGGAGCCGCGATACAATACAGGTAAACAACGTCACACCACTAGCTTCCTCAGTAACTGCATGCTAAATTTCGGGACGAAATTTCTTTTAAGTTGGGGATAATGTGACAACTCGAGTTTCCGACTTTCACTTTGACTTTTACTTTCGTATTTATTACACGTTGACTTTGACTGTTAGTTGTTTGACTTGTAGCTATACACGTTATGTTATAATGAAAGGCACTATGATTGTTACATGTTTATGTGATTTAGATTATAACATGAAATGTATGGTATTGTGAATTTTTGGCATGTATATGATTAAAATTAAAACATGAGACTTGACATTTTAGGAAAAACACTTGAACTGTTAACACATGAAAAGCATCCCGACGAAACAGACTGGACCCGACGAAACAGACTGTTTCGCCAAAAGCATCTCGACGAAACAGAAGTCTGTTTCGCCGAGCCCAGTTTCACCAAAGCCCAGTTCGGGCCCAACACGTTATTTTGAGTTTTAAAACGTGAAACAACATCAGTTTTACATCTGCTACAAAACAACCGAAACCCTAGAGCCCCTTTCTCTCCTGTGTGACGGCAGTTGGAGGTTCCCGAAGATATCTTAGCGATCGACTCGTATTTCTCATATCTCGGTGAGTTGTGTGTTCGTCAATCGGTTTCTTGATTCTGTACCATCTCGATTCATGTTTGTGTAAATGATTGATGCGTGTTGTTGCTGCGATTCTAGTATGACGGTGATATAGATTTCGATTATGTATGATGTAGTAGGATATTCAATGCTATGCGAAACTTAATACAATCGAGTGCTCGGTTCTGGATTTTGTTTATATGGCCTGATTCTGAATATACATTAGTATCTTGATAGGAATCGATGATATGATGTTGCATGTTAATCTATATGTTGTACACATAAACTAGGGTTCATACTAGACAAGGATTCTTGGATGATTGAGTTATGATGATTCTGGGTGCACATCGATCTTCATATGATTTCTGATTATTGATGGCGGCTGTTAGAATGACTAGGGTTTATGTATATTTCAGAACTGCTGCATCTGATGTCTGCGAAACTGACATCCGACGAAACAGAACTCTCGGCGAAACAGAAAGTGTTTCGCCAAGAGTAATCGACGAAATTGAATTCTGTTTCGCCAACTAAGACCACGACGAAACAGAACTTGTTTCGCCAAATGTGTGTTTCGCCAACTTATGTGTTTCGTCAATATCTGTGTTTCGCCAACATGTGTGTTTCGCCGAATAGTTGATCTGTGCAGGAACTTGGGTTAATTCTGTTAAGCATTAACTGGAATATTTAACTGCTGTTAAGTATAACCATCTTGTATATGATTGTGATTACGTGCTACATGTTTATACGTGAACAAATTGAACACAAACTGATTTCACATACGTGCCTACTTTAGGACGCGATTGATTACTTGTGAGCATACACTTAGCATACCGAGCAAACCAAGGTGAGTTCACACCCTTACTAAGGCATGGGATTCCCAGGGTTTGGGGAATGGGATGGAAGGAATAAGGTTGAATAGATTCGTACATACACTGATACTAGACTACCATACCATTGTCCTCGGTTGTGAAGGACACATACGTAAAACCTACGTATACTTATGCTACTCGCTATCCTCGGTTGTGAAGGATACTAACGTAAAACCTACGTGAACTTATACTCAATACTATCCTCGGTTGTGAAGGATACTCACGTAAAACCTACGTGAACTTATACTCAATACTATCCTCGGTTGTGAAGGATACTCACGTAAAACCTACGTGAACTTATACTCAATACTATCCTCGGTTGTGAAGGATACTCACGTAAAACCTACGTGAACTTATACTCAATACTATCCTCGGTTGTGAAGGATACTCACGTAAAACCTACGTGAACTTATACTCAATACTGTCCTCGGTTGTGAAGGACACTTACGTAAAGCCTACGTAAACTATGTACGTACTACTGTTCTCGGTTGTGAAGAACACTTATGGTTACAAATAGTCTAGTGTATATGCAACATGGGAAGCCCCCACTAATAGAACATACGATCGGCCTAGTAGCGCCACATGTTACGAAACAAACTTACAATTACGAACTTATTTACTGTGAACTCGCTCAACTAGTTGTTGATTCTCTGTTACATGCCTTGCAGGACCTTAGGTACATATGGAGCTTGCACAGGAAGGAGCAGGTCGTTGTGGGATACGGATCGTAGACGATATTTGAACTTATAACTTATTTTGGGTTTTCATTATTATGCTTCCGCTACTTAAACAATGTTTGGTTATGAACATCAGTCATGTCAAGATGAATTACCTTTTCCTACTTTTACACTTAAATACTATGTTTGATATGATTGGTGGCTTGATCCTGGTCATGTCACGCCTCCAAGCGGTGGTACTCCGCGGGTGGATTTTGGGGGTGTGACAGATTGGTCATGGAACCAAAGAGGGTAGAAACTCACGTCCTGCAACCAGAACCAACAACAACAGCCACAAGATCTATAGAATCGGCGACAACAGCATGGTAACAAGGGATGTTATCAGATGGTGCTGAAGGTCACTTCAAAAGACACTACCCACGGTTGAACCAGAACCAGAATTAGAACCACAACCAAGGAATCGGGAACTAGGGAAGACAACAACGGGGGGTAATAACGACGGAAATGGTGCCAGGGGTCGAGTGTTTGTGATTGGTCAGGGTGATACTAGGAATGACCCCAGCGTTGCGATAGTTTCGACATCGACATTGGTATGGATTAGTTATCCCAACAACAAGCAGAGATCCTATACATAGAGAAGATCATTCGTATCCCACGTTCTGGTAAAGAACCTCTCGAAGTTCAAGGCGACAAGAGTGGTGTCGTGAGTGGCATCATTTCTTTCTTGAAGGCTTAGAAGTGTTTACGTAAGGATCACACAACTGTTTTAGCTCTCGTTACCGATACATCGAAGAAAGAGAAAAAGATTGAGGATATTCCTGTAGTACGCGACTTTCCTCAAGTGTTTCCAGAAGAGTTACCTGGGTTACTGCCTCATCGTCAGGTCGTTTTTCAGATCGAGCTTGCTCCAGGAGCAGCACCCATAGCTCGAGCACCTTATCGTTTAGCTCCAACTGAATTGGAAGAACTGTCAAAGCAGCTACAAGAACTCTTGGAAAAGGGTTTTATACGTCCTAGCTCTTCGCCTTGGGGAGCTCCAGTGTTATTCGTAAGGAAGAAAGACGGTACGTTCAGGATGTGTATAGACTACCGTGAACTCAACAAGGTGACGATCAAGAATCGTTATCCTCTTCCGCGCATAGATGATTTATTCGACCAGCTGCAAGGGTCGAGCTACTACTCCAAGATAGACTTAAGGTCAGGGTACCATCAGCTGAGAGTCCGGGATGAGGACGTCTCCAAAACAGCATTTAGAACTCGCTACGGCCACTACGAGTTTATGGTCATGCCATTCGGGCTAACGAACGCGCCTACGGTTTTCATGGATCTTATGAACAGGGTGTGCAAACCCTATCTTGACAAGTTTGTCATTGTCTTCATCGACGACATCCTGATTTATTCAAAGAGTCAGGAGGAACACGAGCAGCACTTACGACTTATTTTGGAACTTCTTCGAACGGAACAGCTGTACGCTAAGTTTTCAAAATGCGACTTCTGGCTTCGTGAAGTCCACTTTTTAGGCCACGTGGTAAACAAGGATGGGATTCATGTCGATCCATCCAAGATAGATTCGATCAAGAACTGGCCTGCACCTCGCACACCGACAGAGATACGCCAATTCTTGGGTTTGGCGGGTTATTACAGACGGTTTATCAAAGACTTCTCAAAGATTGCACAGCCGCTTACATTACTGACACAGAAAGGTGTTGCTTACCGTTGGAGTGATACACAGGAAACAGCGTTTCAGCACTTAAAGGGTAGACTCTGTAGCGCACCTATCCTTTCATTTCCAGAGGGCACGGACGATTTTGTAGTCTACTGCGACGCATCCATCCAAGGTCTTGGATGTGTTTTGATGCAACGGGATAAAGTTATTGCTTATGCTTCACGCCAACTTAAGATTCACGAACGGAATTACACTACGCACGATTTAGAGCTTGGAGCTATTGTTTTTGCGCTCAAGATATGGCGACATTATCTGTATGGCACCAAGTGCACCATCTACACCGATCACAGGAGTCTTGAGCATATCTTCAAGCAGAAAGAGTTGAACATGCGACAACGTCGATGGGTCGAGTTACTGAACAATTACGAATGTGCTATAAAATACCATCCGGGCAAAGCCAATGTGGTGGCCGACGCCCTCAGTCGAAAGGATACTACACCTAGGCGTGTACGAGCGTTGCAACTCACTATTCAGTCTAGTCTTCCTTCACAGATACGAGATGCTCAGGTAGAAGCATTGAAACCAGAAAACGTCAGGGCTGAAGCCCTACGCGGCTCAAGGCAACGGTTAGAACAAAGGGCAGACGGAGCCTACTATGTAACAGGACGCATCTGGGTCCCACTCTATGGCAATTTACGCAAGCTTGTAATGGATGAAGCTCATAAGTCTCGCTACTCAGTACATCCTGGTTCGGATAAGATGTACCACGACCTCAGAACTACATATTGGTGGCCTAGCATGAAGGCCCACATAGCCACATACGTTAGCAAATGCTTGACTTGTGCGAGAGTCAAGGCAGAATATCAGAAACCGTCAGGACCACTCCAACAACCTGAGATACCACAATGGAAATGGGAGCAAATTTCCATGGATTTTGTTACTGGCCTACCTAGATCTCAGCGCGGAAATGATACTATTTGGGTGATCGTGGATCGACTCACAAAGTCTGCTCACTTCTTAGCAATCAAAGAAACAGACAAGTTCTCTACCTTGGCAGACATTTACTTAAAAGAAGTGGTCTCGAGGCACGGAGTGCCCACCTCCATCATCTCTGATCGTGACGCATGTTTTACTTCAGAACTGTGGCAAGCAATGCATAAATCTTTTGGCTCTCGTTTAGACATGAGCACAGCTTATCACCCTCAGACAGATGGGCAGTCTGAGCGCACTATTCAAACTCTAGAAGACATGCTTCGGGCGTGCGTAATTGACTTTGGCAATGGTTGGGAGAAACATCTGCCACTCGTGGAATTTTCGTATAACAACAACTACCACACCAGCATTAAAGCTGCACCATTCGAGGCATTGTACGGGCGTAAATGCCGGTCACCTCTCTGTTGGGCAGAGGTGGGGGAAAGTCAAATCACAGGTCCAGAAATGGTAGTTGATACTACTGAAAAGATTGCACAAATACGACAACGCATGGCGGCAGCTCGCGACCGTCAGAAAGCATACGCAGATAAAGACAGAAAACTACTCGAATTCCAAGTTGGGGATCGAGCGCTACTCAAAGTTTCACCCTGGAAGGGTGTTGTTCGTTTTGACAAACGCGGCAAACTTAATCCACGATACGTCGGACCTTTAGAAGTTATTGAGAAGATAGGCAGGGTAGCCTACCGATTGAACTTACCAGCTGAACTCAGTGCAGTTCACAACGTCTTTCACGTGTCGAATCTGAAGAAGTGTCTGTCAGATGAGACCCACATAGTTCCTTTTAAGGAACTCACTATCGACGAGCGGTTGCAGTTCGTCGAGGAACCAGTTGAGATCACGGACCAGGATGTTAAGGTCCTCAAGAACACGAGAATCCCTCTTGTACGAGTTCGTTGGAACTCCCGTCGCGGCCCAGAGTTCACCTGGGAGCGTGAAGATCAAATGAAACTCAAGTATCCCCAGTTATTCGGAACCAATGCAACTACTACTGAGGCTGAAGCTACCAATACAGAATTTCGGGACGAAATTCCAAATCAACGGGGGGATAATGTGACACCCCAAGAAAACCAGTAATCTTCGCAAACCTGCTCGGGGAGCCGCGATACAATACAGGTAAACAACGTCACACCACTAGCTTCCTCAGTAACTGCATGCTAAATTTCGGGACGAAATTTCTTTTAAGTTGGGGATAATGTGACAACTCGAGTTTCCGACTTTCACTTTGACTTTTACTTTCGTATTTGTTACACGTTGACTTTGACTGTTAGTTGTTTGACTTGTAGCTATACACGTTATGTTATAATGAAAGGCACTATGATTGTTACATGTTTATGTGATTTAGATTATAACATGAAATGTATGGTATTGTGAATTTTTGGCATGTATGTGATTAAAATTAAAACATGAGACTTGACATTTTAGGAAAAACACTTGAACTGTTAACACATGAAAAGCATCCCGACGAAACAGACTGGACCCGACGAAACAGACTGTTTCGCCAAAAGCATCTCGACGAAACAGAAGTCTGTTTCGCCGAGCCCAGTTTCACCAAAGCCCAGTTCGGGCCCAACACGTTATTTTGAGTTTTAAAACGTGAAACAACATCAGTTTTACATCTGCTACAAAACAACCGAAACCCTAGAGCCCCTTTCTCTCCTGTGTGACGGCAGTTGGAGGTTCCCGAAGATATCTTAGCGATCGACTCGTATTTCTCATATCTCGGTGAGTTGTGTGTTCGTCAATCGGTTTCTTGATTCTGTACCATCTCGATTCATGTTTGTGTAAATGATTGATGCGTGTTGTTGCTGCGATTCTAGTATGACGGTGATATAGATTTCGATTATGTATGATGTAGTAGGATATTCAATGCTATGCGAAACTTAATACAATCGAGTGCTCGGTTCTGGATATTGTTTATATGGCCTGATTCTGAATATACATTAGTATCTTGATAGGAATCGATGATATGATGTTGCATGTTAATCTATATGTTGTACACATAAACTAGGGTTCATACTAGACAAGGATTCTTGGATGATTGAGTTATGATGATTCTGGGTGCACATCGATCTTCATATGATTTCTGATTATTGATGGCGGCTGTTAGAATGACTAGGGTTTATGTATATTTCAGAACTGCTGCATCTGATGTCTGCGAAACTGACATCCGACGAAACAGAACTCTCGGCGAAACAGAAAGTGTTTCGCCAAGAGTAATCGACGAAATTGAATTCTGTTTCGCCAACTAAGACCACGACGAAACAGAACTTGTTTTGCCAAATGTGTGTTTCGCCAACTTATGTGTTTCGTCAATATCTGTGTTTCGCCAACATGTGTGTTTCGCCGAATAGCTGATCTGTGCAGGAACTTGGGTTAATTCTGTTAAGCATTAACTGGAATATTTAACTGCTGTTAAGTGTAACCATCTTGTATATGATTGTGATTACGTGCTACATGTTTATACGTGAACAAATTGAACACAAACTGATTTCACATACGTGCCTACTTTAGGACGCGATTGATTACTTGTGAGCATACACTTAGCATACCGAGCAAACCAAGGTGAGTTCACACCCTTACTAAGGCATGGGATTCCCAGGGTTTGGGGAATGGGATGGAAGGAATAAGGTTGAATAGATTCGTACATACACTGATACTAGACTACCATACCATTGTCCTCGGTTGTGAAGGACACATACGTAAAACCTACGTATACTTATGCTACTCGCTATCCTCGGTTGTGAAGGATACTCACGTAAAACCTACGTGAACTTATACTCAATACTATCCTTGGTTGTGAAGGATACTCACGTAAAACCTACGTGAACTTATACTCAATACTATCCTCGGTTGTGAAGGATACTCACGTAAAACCTACGTGAACTTATACTCAATACTATCCTCGGTTGTGAAGGATACTCACGTAAAACCTACGTGAACTTATACTCAATACTATCCTCGGTTGTGAAGGATACTCACGTAAAACCTACGTGAACTTATACTCAATACTGTCCTCGGTTGTGAAGGACACTTACGTAAAGCCTACGTAAACTATGTACGTACTACTGTTCTCGGTTGTGAAGAACACTTATGGTTACAAATAGTCTAGTGTATATGCAACATGGGAAGCCCCCACTAATAGAACATACGATCGGCCTAGTAGCGCCACATGTTACGAAACAAACTTACAATTACGAACTTATTTACTGTGAACTCGCTCAACTAGTTGTTGATTCTCTGTTACATGCCTTGCAGGACCTTAGGTACATATGGAGCTTGCACAGGAAGGAGCAGGTCGTTGTGGGATACGGATCGTAGACGATATTTGAACTTATAACTTATTTTGGGTTTTCATTATTATGCTTCCGCTACTTAAACAATGTTTGGTTATGAACATCAGTCATGTCAAGATGAATTACCTTTTCCTACTTTTACACTTAAATACTATGTTTGATATGATTGGTGGCTTGATCCTGGTCATGTCACGCCTCCAAGCGGTGGTACTCCACGGGTGGATTTTGGGGGTGTGACAAACTCGGGTTTAGGAGAACTATACCCACGCATCCATGTTGACGAACCTTGTCATCTCCACCGGTCATCGTCACCAGAAACAAAGCAGTTACAGTTACACGCATTCGTCGTTTTGCAACTCGAAACCCTACCAACCAAATTTTGTTTTGGACAAGTGATATACTTCCGCGACCGTGATGCAACGAACTTCCTTTTTTGTGTCGTGCCGCCATACGTCACTACTAGAATTGCTTCTAGACAACAGATTACTTGGTTGAATTTTTTCAGTTATTGTTGGTCCCCTGTTTTCACTCGATTCTCTGTATGAACCTCACTAATTTACTGTTGCTTCGATCGGCAACTGGTATAAGGAAACGCTAACAACCATACCACGATTTCCACCGAACGCAAGATTCTTTCCCCATCACCCTGTTGGGTGGATAATTCTTATTCCACTTCGATCTACACCTTCGTATACCTAACTTGGCAAATATATGCTTTTTGATGACGGGATAGCCTTCGGGAAACTCGTGAACGGAGATACGGATCACTCAACCTACGGAATAACACGTTGATCTATACATTTACTTTACCCCTTTACTCTGCAGGAGTCGTATTTTAATTCCATGATAGCTTTCTAAAATATACAGAATCTTTGCACTGACACATGATTGATGAATAATGCTATGCCTAAATTCTACCATTTGCTTAGACCAAACCATCACTCTCTTACCACAGTGATATTATGTTCTCGCTCCTTCCATGCAGGGACGCTAAGACGAACACACTCTAGCTTAGAGAATTTGGAAGACTCGAATTTCGATCATTGGTAATCACTCCTTGAAACCTTGAGTGTGATGATGTGTTGTTGATACAATTATACTCTCTTGAACACGTTTTTGCGTCCTTTCTTTGGAACCTCACGATTACACAAACGTATTTTTGGATTCATTCGCACGACCTAAGGAACTTCCCCGAATTTTGGTTGTTTATTGACACGATGAATCACCAACACACCGAAGTTCATGGATCCAGTTGAATTGTTCCTCCCTCGCATGTGGGCGAGACCAACGACTCTTGATGGAAGTCACAATGAATCTTAACACTACAAACTTGTACGACAATCAGGCTGCTATGGTGAATTCGTGTTCTGATTGATTTAACTTTGTGACATCTCTATTTGATCAACGACATATTTTGTCTTAACTATATACAACTTGCGCATGACCAACTGTACTTTTGACATCAGGTAAACCCCTGTTATGGGTTATTAAACTCCTACTCATTGATTTCGACTACCCTTTTCTCATGTTTCAACATCCATACGCGATATACTTTTGAACCATACGATCTTAACAGTGTTTCCCGCGGACACTCGCTTGGACAAGTTACGCCCTATGAACGTCATTCAGTGAGCATTGGGCCATAAACATGATGATACCCCAGGTACTGTTCCTTGATCTTGATACGGCCGATATGGATCCTCAGACACGACATATATGTTTAGGCTTCATGTCTAGTCATTTGTAACTGAATTAGATTGATATACCGAGGTGCTGCCGGTCTATCTAGTGATTGTAAACAGTGTTAAATCAATATACAAGACGTTTAAAGTGTGAATCAAGCTGTTTCCAAGTCTATAAGTCTGTTTCCGCCTTTCGTATGATAAGAACTCTTCTGAACAACTCGTTTGGGTCACAAAACGATCCTACAAGTGGTATCAGAGCTCAGGAAGAAGAGTTCTTGCCAAAACAACCATATTTTCTGACTTCTACACATTCTTTTCAAAATTGAAAAAGTTTTTACGGTTAAAATGGACTGATCTTTTGATATTACGTGTAAAATACAGTTTTAACGAACCCTCGAAAGAATCAGACCTAAATTCAGACTAAATCTGATAAAAATGGGCCAAAAAGGTAATTCCGTTTGAACGAGACATCTAATTCCGTTTCAAAAGTTGTGGTAATTTCAAATGAAATTACCTGATTCTGCTTAAAATCGCCTAATTCCGCTTGAAAAGTGATTCCGCTTATAATAACCACTACCACTTTCAAGGGAAATTAGAAAATTTTCTGTATTTCGTGTGTAACTTGAACTTTTGAGAAACAATTTTTCGAAACATGGAAGAGGAATTCTACAATGCGTTTGCGACACCGATTGCTCCTGTTACAGCTGCCGAAACTTTGTACAGTGAGATTGAGACGGGAACTCACCAAAAACCGCCAAAGCTTATGTACATTGAAGATTTTCAAGGATGGAAAAATCGATTCGAGAACTGGGTGCAAGCTTACAAATTTGATGTATGGTGTTCATTGGAGAAAGATTACGAAAAACCGAAAAATGAACGTGGGCTTGAAAAGGGATTCAGTGACTTTACAGAGATTGATAAATTGAAGTATACAAGTGAAAAAATGATGATTAGTATTCTTCAACAAGCGATTAAAGAAGACATCTTTGTTTTGCTCCAACATGAGGGTACTGCTAGGTCTATTTGGACGGCATTGATTCAAAAGTTCAAAGGAAGCGCAGATATGATCAAAAACAAAAAGGCGTTATTGAAGAAATCATTTGATATGTTTACAGCTTTCGATCATGAAACAACAAAGATGACCATTGATAGATATTGTCACCTGGTATTGGAAATGGGAAGATTGGACATTAAGAAAGATGATGATGAATGGGTTGATAAACTTGCTGATGCATTACCACAGCAAAAATGGGGAACTTATCTGTTGATTGTGAAACACATGAGAAAATCAGGAAATATGAATCTGGCACAGTTTATTCAAAAGATTGAAGAGCACGAGTTGGATATTCAGAAAACGGCAATCATGAAGAATCAAAATGCTCAACAAGATGTCAGTTTATATTACAGAGGGAACAAGTTTGAGGCTAGCCCTAGCCCAAAGATCCAAACTGGTTTTAGTGCTGACAGTTCATCTGGAACAAAGGGTAGTAATGTAACTCACGTAGACCCGAACCAACTGTCACACCCCGACCACGTGAGACAACGAAACGTGGCGGAAACGTCGGGGAGTGTTGTAACAGAATTAATTGTTTCAAATCCATGGCAATTAAAGTTTCGTTTTATTAATCAAACAAGAGAGTTTACATCGTTTTAAACAAGAAACAAAGAGTACATAACACAAATTAACTAGTTCTTGCTTTGTTTTAAGTCACTAAGGCACAAGTCTTCCTAGGTGTATCTTGATCAATCCTATGCATCAATTCCTGAAAACACATGTGAAAATAGGCACGTCAGCATAAAAATGCCGGTGAGATACATAGGTTTTGTGAAAATAAGATTCATGACTTAAGTTTAAGAAAATGTTTAATAAAATTTAGCCATGGACCTTGTAAATGGATTTGTTTTTGTAAATCATTTGAAAAGCAATAAGACCAGATGATATGTATAAATAAGAGAATAATGTATGGTTAAATGAATAACCAAGTAAAATGAGTTTGTATAAGATAAGTTGTTTGTAAAACAATGTCTTGTGAAAAGTATGTTATTTGTATAAAATGTTATATGTCTCAAATTGAAATGATTCAAATAACGCTACGATATGTAATACCATACAAACACTTATATATAGGAAGTACCAGCGGCGTATCCACCATGCTTGTATCATATCACACACGCCTCGTTACTTAAATCACTTACTCAAACCAAACCATCAAGATGTAATGTTTAACAATTGTAGAAATGTTTAGGTATAGTCAAATGTCTATTTTCAAATGGTTCACATGGTTCAATAGATACAAATGGTTCACATAATGTAATATAATGTGTTCATATGCTGGATGAGCATATGCAACAAATTGTAATGTAAAACAATGTACTAAGTATGCACACAATGGACATACATAGCATGAAATGTAATGTAAAACAATGTACTAAGTATGCACACAATGGACATACATAGCATGAAATGTAATGTAAAACAATGTACTAAGCATGCACACAATGGACATACATAGCATGAAATGTAATGTAAATCATGAACTATAAATGTACTAATGAACACAGCAAGTATATGATGTGAAAACATGGAAAGCATGAAAGTAACAAGTAGGCACATGTGTTTCACCCCAAAACAGTTTGAAAACGGTAAAAAGAGGGGTCTATGTACTCACTTGAGATTTCTCAATAGACTTTAGATATCCACCAAGAAAAGCTAGAAGATCACGAATATCAAACGGCACCTAATATAGGTATCTACATTAATAAACGGACCTATATCGGAGGATCGGATAGAATGAAGGTTCGTAAACCAAATGAGCAGGGAAACTCATGTAATATGGTTTAACAAAGCCTACATACTAAAATGAAACCTAACCTAAGTGCTTACGACCCATCACGACCCGTTTAGGTAGCTTATGCTACTTTAACGCGTCGTTCGCGTGAAACGCGTTCGGACCGCCTAACTAGTCCTATGACAAGTAAAATATGCCTTAACATGTCTAATATTGTTGCCAAATCTGTTTAGATATCAAAAGTTATGTTACATATGCTTAAAATGAATTTTGGCGTAAAAAGGGCATTTTGGTAATATACCTAAGGCATATGTACTACCTATCCTACAACTACTCAAACGATGTGACCATAAGGTATAACCTCGGAAGGTTATTCCCTATACAACTATGGTCACCTAATATGTTTGGTCGGATCCTAATGATCGACCAAACGGGTCGGGTTCGAAAGTATAAGCGATTGTTTTGATCGCTTACCTTTACGACCCTAGACAAGCACAAAACTAAAAGTGACGAGCTAAGCATGTTAAAACATGCTTAACTAAGTTTAGAAAATAGGTTTGGTATCAAAACAAACGGTTTTGACACCTAACAGTAGTTTGGTTACAAAATACGCAAGAATGAGCATTTTGGCTGAAACTACGACTCGTCACTGAGCCTAGATAACGTGGTAATCAGTAGGTATAGTCACTAGGGACTATAACCATCGTGATTACGCTCACGTTATGAAGTTCAAACGAACTTCGCGTTGACCATAAACTGGTAAATGCAGAAAGTCAAACGCAGTTTGACTTAAATGCTAAAACGAATGAAAAGAACGAAAGAACACTTACAACGGGTCCGCGCAAGTTTGATTTCCAAGTAATCTCAGGTAGGAAGTGTAAAAACACAACCACTTAGAGAAAAACTCAGATTTCAAGTGGGTTTGCAAGTGAAGGGTGGGGGTATTTATAGTAAATGGACAACCGTTAAGATCGTTTCTCATAATCCGGGCTTCAATCTCATCCCTACACTTGTTGAAATTTCCATGGAACACCAAAATGGCCCCTCATTATCAGGAAGAGGCAAGTGCAAAAGGGTTAGGGAGTGCTTAACAGCTGTTAACAGCTGTTTTAGAAGCTTCTGATCAGCTGGGAGTCCCTTACGGACCGTAAGGTTGAGGGCTTACGGTCCGTAAGCCATCAACTAGGCTGAAATGACAGTTTTGGTCCCTGTTATGCATTAAAGCCATTTCCGACACGTTTAAGGCCCGTTAACCCCATTTCAAAGCTCTAAAATGAAGTTAAAGTATAGGGAACTTAAAATGTGCTCAAAAATATCTCGGATGTCGGTTCTTTTGGCCGTAAGATCGCGATGTTCGCTTAATTACAACGGAATGCGCATAAGCGCGAAAAACTATCCAAATTGCGTGACGAATGGATTTTTCTTAAGCAAAACACTAAAATAAAATATTTCAGTGCTTACATAAATTTTTGGATGTCCGGATGTATTCAGAACGTAAGTTATGCGCGAAAATGCAAACTTATGCACTTTTTTACGCTTTTAGTTCATGAATGACCCAAAAGTTTATTTTAGCACACCGAACCCCTCAAAGTGTAGGATCGGTTTGCGACCCGAACGAGTCGTTCAGAAGAGATTTATCAGTTTCAGAGGCGGAAACTAAGAAACCGATTGCGAAACAGCTTGCGTATCACTTTAACACTGATTATATTGATATACTAGCGTTTACAATCAGTCCTCACACCGGCAGCACCTCGGTAAGGAATTCTAAAATCGTTACAAATGAAATGACCAACACCCTTATATATACTAGACAAGATTTCGCTTGAAACCTGACAACTTAATTCAAGCGAAATCCACTAAAGAACTATTCAAGCGAAATCAACAACTTATGTCTAATTGAATATTCTGTTTACAACTTGTTTTGTTTTCTTGTGAGGTGATGTCATTTGATGATGTCATATTGTGATGTCATCATTCAATATGATGACATCACTCTTGTAAAGATCTGCAACGAACCCGAGACTCGACATAAGACGAAGACGACAGATGAATGCACCAACAGACCCCCCCCCCCTCAGATGTTGACGAGTCTTAAATGTCGACTATTCTCAGTCTTCAGTCTTTATCAGTCTTTTTTCTTTCTTAGCATAAACCAGGATCTTCTCTTTGGCTCTAACCTCGTCAGACTCCCCCTCTCATCATGATGGGATCGCTGTCTGGAATTAGCTATCACCTTGAGATTGCATCCTGGCTTTAACTCTGTTCAGCTCAACTCCTGCACACATTTTCTCACCACCACATAAGTTTTTACTTAAAAGCAATAAGAAAAACTTACTGGAAATAGTTACATCAAGTTCAAATTAATGACCTTGATTAACTAAACTCAATTTCTTTCTCAAAATCAGTTTCTTCTTTTAAACGCACGCTCCCAAACCAGTTCATCATGTTCAGCACTTGAAATTTTGAATATCAGCTCTCCAACATCAGTTGTCGAAAATCTTTTTTTGATTTTTCAAAATTTATGCTAAAACACACTGAAAATCTTTTTGGAATTTTTGAATAGAATGAAATTCAGTAAAGAAATATTTACAGACACTATTTTTGTGAGTTTGTGTAAGAGGATCATATCAGTTTATGTGACCAATCACTAGCACCGTTAAGCTTTTAATCGTTTTAAGTTCTAAACAATTCACATAGATTGACGGTATGTTTGTCCTCTTAAGCTCAATCTAAAAACTTTCAATCTGCTTACCGATACTTTAAGGTATATTAAGATAGCACTAAATTCTTATGGACCCCACAATCTCAGCATATCCCCTCATCATGCAATACACTGACTCAAGTAATGCCTTTAAACTTTATCAACTGTGATTTGTGCGAAAACAAAGCAGAATGTTTAAACATTAACAATCAGGTCGATACTCCCATATACGCAGAGAAAGTCCAATGTTTAAACAAAATAAGAAAATAAAAATAAGTTGAAGTTGTTTAGGCTTTAACCACCAGGTCGATACTTCCGTATACGCAGAGGAGGTCCAAAGCTTAAACGAAACACCAAAGAAAATAAAGCAGAACGTTTAGGCAACAACATCCAGGTCGATACTCACGTATACGCAGAGGATGTCCGATGCTTAAACAAAATAAAGAAATAAAACAAGTTTAAATCTTTGCAAAATAAAATGCACAATCACAGCGACTTTTCAGCAAAGTTGTGAAAGTTCATAAACTTAACCAGTTTTATGTCTTTCGACAATCAGCGATTACTGAGTAGGCACACAATCAAGAAGGACAAAACTAAGTACTATGCTTTTGACCGTGTTTCCCACTAGAACAAGGCTTTTTCATTTATGTTTGTATCGTTATCGCAAATCTACTAGTCTAGCTGAGCCTACCGTCACATCTTTAGTGAGACCGTTTATCACATTATAACTTTCCATTTCTTTAGCGTGCTGTGACAGTCCAACTGATCTACTATCATTTCCTCTTTTTGACAACAAAACTCATTTTTGCATTTTTCAATGTTTTTGACATTTTCAAATTTTCAAATTTTCAAATTTTCTAATTTTTTTTTTAAATTTTTACTCCCCCTAAAATCAAAATATGTCTCAATTTTGATTTTCTGGGAAAATTTGAAACAAACTGTACAAACTTGACAACATGATGAGAATCACTTCAATTCTCCATTCACTTGGCTTGAACAATCAGAACTCCCCCTGACAACAAACTATTTTCCCATAGAGATTTCAAAACACTTAAGTTTGTTTTAATCAAAATGGTTTTTCCGGAAAATAAGTTTTGCAAGTCATTTCTCAAACATGGGGTTTCATCACATTGTTCTTTCAACCACTTGTAAGATTTAACATTTATCGATTTTTCAACACAACCACTTGTAGAAAATCAAGTACAACTTAATGTCCCTGATTTACCACTAGTAAGTCGAAATCACTTTTCGTGAATTTCTCAAGAAAGATGCCGATTCATGTTCCACGCTTACCAACCTGGGAACTCCGGCAAGTCAGGTTTTTCATTTAAACAGATTCACCCAAGCCTGACGGTCCTTGGGTGATTTCGAATTCTTGTTCAACAATGGTGGAAAATTTGCGTCATCCATTGTTAGACCATAATTCTCATTTTTTACCTCAAACGATGGCTCTTCTGGCTTTACCAAACCAGATTCATTGCCTGCACGTGGCTTGTCTGACTTTGATGAGTCAGATTCATTGCCAACAACTGGCTCCTTTGTTTCCGAAGAAACAAATTCATCACCAGCAACTTTCTTTTTCATCTTTCTCTCTTTCGTCCTCAGATTTGTATCTGATGAATGCGTTTTGGTTGACTTGTCATTCTTTGGAGAGCAAGACGATTTATCAGAACTTTTATCTGTTTTACCAGTTGTATCCGAGGACAAAATCCTTTCGAGATACTCTCTCGCCTTCTTCCTCTTCTTCCTCAGTCTGTCTTTTTGCCCCTGCGAAAGCTTCACTTTCGGTTTTAGAACTTTCTGTTCTTGAACTTTAGGTTCTTGAACTTTCTGTTCCTTGGGCTTTGCTTTGCTTTGACATTGACTGGTTTCTTTGCCATTTTCTGAGATTCAGCCCTCGATCTTCCCTTTGATCTCATTGGGCAATCTCTAGCAATGTGTCCTCTGATTTGGCAGTTATAGCATCTTCTCGTCTCATAACTCCAATTCTGGCAGTTAACAGCAATATGTCCTCTCACACCACAAGTATAACACACTCTGTTATCATACCAATCACCATTCTCAGTCCAAACATTCAGATCATAGCATTGTTTGGCTTGGTGATAATCCTTGCTCCTCTTGTTTGCTGGATTTGACTTTTGAGCACTGTGGTCCGACCTGCACCACTTATTGTCAACAATTTTTGAGTTTTGATTTTCTAATTTGTGTGGTTTTTTATCACGATTGGATGATTGAACTGATGAGCTTTTATTTTCTTTTTGAAGATTTTTCGGTTTTTTATCTTTTTGTTTTTGTTCCACATTCTTCTTTACAGGTTTTTGCGATGAGCATTCACCTTTTTCAGTAGAATGTAGAACAGTTTCTTTAAACATTTCATTTAATTTCAAAAATATTTTTCTTTTTTCAACTTCATCATCAGTTTTCTCATCACAATCTTCAACTTTGACTTTGTCAAAGTTTGTGACATTGTCACTTATTGGAATGGAATTGATTGGTTTTGGACATGGATAATCTGGTGTTGATGACAAAGTCTCAAAACCTATCAATTTCTCTTCAAGCTCTTTGATTTTAATCCGAGCTTTTTCGGCTTCATTTTCAAGTCGAATGATTTTCTGAAGATGAGAATTTATTTCAATTTGTTTTTCAAGATTATTTTTAAAAATAGCAGATTTCTCATCTTCTAAAATCTTCATTTGACTTTGAAAATCTTTTTCAAATTTCAATTTTTCATTTTCAAATTCTTTTTCCTTTTCTTTCAAAATCTCGTTTTCTAATGTCAAACTGTTCAAATTACTTAACAGTTTGTCATTTTCTGATTTCAACCTCTCACAATTTTCCTTCATTTCAAAAATATGTTTCTTATCAGCTTTCATCTCATCTTTCAAAACGGAAATTTCTTCAGTCTGTTCCTCTCCCACTTGGACACCTTTACTCTTGCTCTTCTTTAATATTGATTTTACACTTTGACTTTTCTTCTTCTCAGCATTGATCACCATCTGTTCTTCAATCTATTTAATGAGTGGAGAAATTGTCAGTTGGGAAAATTCTCCAGAAGTCTTCAAGTTTAAGATATAATTTTCCCATTCTTCTCGAGGTAAAGCACTGACAAAATTTTCAACCCATTCTTCTGATTCTTTTTTAATACTCTTCTCAGACATTGAGCGAACAAGATGGCTATACCTCTCAATGATACTCTTTGTACATTCTCCTGGACAACCTGAAAATGAATCAAATTCTTTATTTAATACATTTATTCTATCAATAGTTTCTCTTGTCATTTTAAAGAAATTGATATCCATGATTCGGAAACCCGTTTTTCAAGACAGTCCCGTTAAATGATATAACTTGTTCAAGCGAATACACCTGCAAAAACAATATATCAAGCGAAAACAACGTTTTAATTATCCGACAACTCGTGATGATTCACATGGACTTCGGTATTCACATTTACCAACAACGATTTAGAAATTATAAAAAAGTGGTCAATAGAATGTATGAACTAAATTCTTGTAACTTGAACCTTTTGAATATCTCACGTGACCTAACAACAACTTAACCTGCCAACACTTATCAACTCACATGCTCACAACAATCAATGATTTGTACTTAATTACAATTAACTGATAATTGTGATTGGGTCTAAAAATATGTAGTGGGCTGATTGAACTGCACTTTATCACAACAATCCACAAACTGACAACAATATTAAAATTCACGTGTTGGACTTATCAATGTCAATATTATCACCCAACAACTTTCAAGTGTTCTAAATTCTATTTGGCAGTCAAATCTTGATCAATACACATGGGTCGGTGAGAACTTTATTACTTCACATGCGCATGAACCGACAAACTAATCAACCCTAAATGCTCATTGGACCTCAAAACCACTATTCCAAATGTTCACATGCAAACCAATTCTATAAACCTCGATACTTTGTAACTTGACTTAATAGCCGACAACAATTAATACTCAACAACAATTTCCGATAAAATGAATGAATCGGTGCACCAGTTCACGTGATTTGTAAGTTCAAGACAACCTCTTTTTAATGTTTTAATAACTCGATCACATGCAATTCTTGAAGTAATCACTCACATGCAAACTGACAATCTCGATATATGTATCACACAACTCGATGCATCTTTCTTGTGAAAAACAAAAAAACAGTTCAAGCGAAATCCACACGTATTTCAAACAAACTGCTGTTTTCAAGCGAAATCCTCGATTTCGCTTCAAACTATCACTTTTTTCAAGCGAAATCCAACATGATGTTAGCAAATAACGATCTGATTTTTGTCCGATTGAACAAGATTTAAGCCGATTTTAGATCTGAAACTCTCAAGGGTTTGTTAAAACATGTTTACGCACATTATGTGAGAATTTGAGCCGATTTTATCCGTAAAAATTTGTTCGATTTTGAAAGAAGGTGTAGAAAATCAGGAAAAATGACAAACAACGAGCTGTTTTGGTGAAATCTCTTCCTCCTGAGCTCTGATACCACTTGTAGGATCGGTTTGCGACCCGAACGAGTCGTTCAGAAGAGATTTATCAGTTTCAGAGGCGGAAACTAAGAAACCGATTGCGAAACAGCTTGCGTATCACTTTAACACTGATTATATTGATATACTATCGTTTACAATCAGTCCTCACACCGGCAGCACCTCGGTATGGAATTCTAAAATCGTTACAAATGAAATGACCAACACCCTTATATATACTAGACAAGATTTCGCTTGAAACCTGACAACTTAATTCAAGCGAAATCCACTAAAGAACTATTCAAGCGAAATCAACAACTTATGTCTAATTGAATATTCTGTTTACAACTTGTTTTGTTTTCTTGTGAGGTGATGTCATTTGATGATGTCATATTGTGATGTCATCATTCAATATGATGACATCACTCTTGTAAAGATCTGCAACGAACCCGAGACTCAACATAAGACGAAGACGACAGATGAATGCACCAACACAAAGCCTATTTCTAAGCTATGTAAAGGATATTTAGGGTATACTTAACTTATGGTCATGTTCCAGAATGTCTGTTACAGTTCAAATTGGCATACTTTCGCAGTTTGTCAAATTTAGTCCCTGTAAGCGAATTAACTTGATTTCGGCATACCAAACCATCCAAAACTTATTTCTAAGTTATGTAAAGGTTATTTAAGATATGTTAATCGTATTTAACTATTCCAGAGTGTTTGTTGCATTAAACTGGTTATATTTACGCATCAGATCGCGTATAACCTTCCAGAAAGCGATTTAAAGCCCGAAATCGAACAAGAATGATATGTGCAAACGATACACATATTTGTTTACAAATCCCAAGTATGAAACACAATATCTCATTGATTTGGTATTTGTTTGATGGTCACGGAGGCACAGTTGTCACAGTCTCCCCTACTTTAGGAAATTTTGTCCCGAAATTTATTTGTAGGAGCCTGTCTGTGACTTTGTGTTAAATAACCATCAAGGATAAGGCATAATCTTGATATTCCTCTTTAACGGACATTTTTCAGAAATGGAAATGAAGGAAGAATCAGGGTATTGATTTCCCTTCGATGGGTAATTTTCAGAAACGAAAAAAATGCACGGAATGAGTCTTTTTCCTTACTAGGTATCTTTCAGAAACGAAAATGCACGGAATGAGTCATTTTCCTTAATGGGTATTCTTCAGAAACGAAAATGAACGGAATGAGTCATTTTCCACAATTTCTTCAGAAACGAAAATGAATGGAATGAGTCATTTTCCACAATTTCTTCAGAAACGAAAATGCACGGAATGAGTCATTTTTCACAATTTCCTTAGAAATGAAAATGCACGAAATGAGTCATTTTCCTTAATGGGTATCTTTCAGAAACGAAAATGCACAGAATGAGTCATTTTCCTAAATGGGTATTCTTCAGAAACGAAAATGAACGGAATGAGTCATTTTCCACAATTTCTTCAAAAATGAAAATGAACGGAGTGAGTCTTTTTCCACAATTTCTTCAGAAACGAAAATGCACGGAATGAGTCATTTTTCACAATTTCCTTAGAAATGAAAATGCACGGAATGAGTCATTTTCCTTAATGGGTATTCTTCAAAAACGAAAATGAACGGATTGAGTCATTTTCCACAATTTCTTTAGAAACGAAAATGCACGGAATGAGTCATTTTCCACAATTTCTTCTGAAACGAAAATGAACGGAATGAGTCATTTTCCATAATTTCTTCAGAAACGAAAATGCACTGAGTCAACTCTAGACACACGACCAAACTTGCTGTGGTTTCTGTGCACTAAATTCCATAAATATTTATGCATCCATAATTACGCAATTCCTTGCACAGTCCGCACAATTTGTTTTGTAATGTGAAGGGGAAGACAAATTAAACCTGTGATGAGTGTGACTAGACTATCATAGGGTCCTTTTAATTAGATCGACAAATGATCTCTTTTAATTAGACTACCTAGGAGTCTTTTCAGCTATTTCATCACATGATATTCCTAACTAGATTTTTGGATCAATCTGTTTAACTAGACCACTCAATGGGTCTAATTATGGAATAGTACAATATAATCCAAGGGTCTTTACTATTACATAAAAGCTCATTGAGGATTTAGTATAGTACCTTTGGATATCCTACTATGAATCCCTTATACGAAGATATGGAAGATTCTACGAGGATTTGGATAACAAAACTTGGATTACACAAAAACATAAAAGGAAACACATAAGCACATAATCACATAGTTGTTTAACTTGGTTATTAATTTGTTATTAACTTGTTATCAATTGAATATGGATATTCAAGGTACACCAGGAAACCAGTAGATGGGCTTCAATGTCCTCTAGGATCAATCTGAAAAGATAGGATGATCTCCCAAAATTTCGATTTTTTTTCAAAGAAACGTAATATTCGAATTTAAGGAACACAACAATTTTAGGATTTACGGAAATACCCTTAGGTACCCTATTAAGGATTTATAGTGGTACTTTGGGTATTCGTCCATTGTTGTAACTTGCGCCTTGTACTTCGTTTTTCCTTAGAAGAAACGGGTACTTAGGAATTTCGTGGAAACGCAAGATATCGTAAAATGGAAAAAAAAATTTGGGGGGTAGTTTTCTTTTCAAGGAATACGATTCCTTGATTGTCGGTATTGTAGGGGATATGTTGTTTATACATATAACCACATAAATACATTGCAATGTAAGTAAAAGATTTATTTATAAACAATGATAACAACTGTTTCATAGACCTTGACAACAAAAGAAAATAATACATAAGACGTGATTATTTCTAAAGGGTGTTGTCTTCTAGTCGGTCAGATGCTCATCCCTGTGCTGGATTTGCATTAGCAAGCTTTGGGCAATTTCTTCGGAAATGACCCATCTCGCCACAATTGTAGCAAGAACCTGGTGGAAAGCGAGCTTGAGTAGGATTCTTTTCAGCTTGATTTGGTGCAACTGCTGCTCGACAAACTTTTACTGTATGACCTTTAAGTCCACAAATTTTGCATTCGCGGCACTTCACGCTAGCATGATGATGAAGGTTACATTGGTTGCACAAGGGTGAAGTTCCATTGTATGGCTTCCTAGCAGGGGGTTGAGCTGGTTGGTTGGGGACGGCTTGACCATTGTGAGAGACCACGGCGAAGTTCTGAGAAGCCTTTCGCTTCTTTGACCTCTTAGGGGATCCAGTCTGTTCATCCATGGTCTTTGATTTCTCGATTGGTTTCTTATCATCTTTTCGGAAAAGTTTACCTTTCCTGATTTGAGATTCAGTCAAGGTAGCAGATAGCTCAATGGCCTGCCTAACCGTAGTGGGGTTACTACCAGTAACAATGTCCTGAACTGAGTCAGGGAGACCATCAATGTATTTTTCGATCGCCTTATCCAAAGGCGTAACCATGGTAGGACACAACAGGATCAGCTCCTCATATCGATCAGTGTATGCTCGATGTTCACCGCTGTCTTGCTTAAGATCGTCGAATTCCCTTTCTAAGGCCCTAATCTCCTGATGAGGGCAGAAATCCTTCATCATCAGAGCTCGAAGCTCTTCCCAGGTTTGGGGTAGTGCCACATCGGCACCCCTATCTCTCATCACACCATTCCACCATGTCAAAGCTCGTTTCTCAAAGACACTAGATGCAAAATCTACCTTTCGCTCGTTTGGACATTGAACATGTCTGAAGGTGCTCTCTAAACTCTCGAACCATTGCAGAAGTGCAGTCGCTCCTTGAGACCCAGAAAACTTTGATGGCTTAGCCGAGTTGAACGTCTTGAAGTTGAAGGGGCATTATAGTTGTTGAGAGCTTGGTTACATTGAGCAACGATGTTTGGGATTGCAGCAGTCATTTGCTGTGTAATGACAGCTGCCAGCTCTTCAATAGATACCTGATTTTCGCGTTATGGAGGCATTCTAAAAGGGGAAACAAGAGAGAAAACAAATGAAATGGCATTGGGTAAGAATAGGATGTTACAATTACCGACCAAATCATGGGTGATGGTCATTTGTTTGAACCACGAAGCAAACAAACGACACACAAAGGCTGAATCAAAGCAATTAGATCCTCATAATGTATCGCGAAGACATGCTTGCCTATAAATGGACACTCACCCCAAGAGTTCCCAGGTAACAGTGACTGGTCCGATTATGTGGATTTGTACGAACACTCTAGCCTTAGACAAAAAACTTAGGCTACAGGCATTCACTCTTCCAGTTTGCACGTGTTCACACTATTTAGGACCCAAAACTTTGACGAGATTTTGAAAACTAAAAGAGGTTCAAAACCTAGTAATCAATCATCCAAAAACCATTGGCTCTGATACCAACTTTTCTGCACACCCCGACCACGTGAGACAACGAAACGTGGCGGAAACGTCGGGGAGTGTTGTAACAGAATTAATTGTTTCAAATCCATGGTAATTAAAGTTTCATTTTATTAATCAAACAAGAGAGTTTACATCGTTTTAAACAAGAAACAAAGAGTACATAACACAAATTAACTAGTTCTTACTTTGTTTTAAGTCACTAAGGCACAAGTCTGCCTAGGTGTATCTTGATCAATCCTATGCATCAATTCCTAAAAACACATGTGAAAATAGGTACGTCAGCATAAAAATGCCTGTGAGATACATAGGTTTTGTGAAAATAAGATTCATAACTTAAGTTTAAGAAAATGTTTAATAAAATTTAGCCATGGACCTTGTAAATCGATTTGTTTTGTAAATAATTTGAAAAGCAATAAGACCAGATGATATGTATAAATAAGAGAATAATGTATGGTTAAATGAATAACCAAGTAAAATGAGTTTGTATAAGATAAGTTGTTTGTAAAACAATGTCTTGTGAAAAGTATATTATTTGTATAAAATGTTATATGTCTCAAATTGAAATAATTCAAATAACGCTACGATATGTAATACCATACAAACACTTATATATAAG
The DNA here is from genome assembly GCA_030545235.1 of Helianthus tuberosus. Taxonomy (NCBI): domain Eukaryota; kingdom Viridiplantae; phylum Streptophyta; class Magnoliopsida; order Asterales; family Asteraceae; genus Helianthus; species Helianthus tuberosus. Next base: position 41,781 of record JARYGA010047583.1, read on the forward strand.
AAGTACCAGCGGCGTATCCACCATGCTTGTATCATATTACACACGCCTCGTTACTTAAATCACTTACTCAAACCAAACCATCAAGATGTAATGTTTAACAATTGTAGAAATGTTTAGGTATAGTCAAATGTCTATTGTCAAATGGTTCACATGGTTCAATAGATACAAATGGTTCACATAATGTAATATAATGTGTTCATATGCTGGATAAGCATATGCAACAAATTGTAATGTAAAACAATGTACTAAGTATGCACACAATGGACATAC
>JARYGA010047584.1:0-34811 GCA_030545235.1 Helianthus tuberosus
ATCAAGTGTAGCCGTTTATGTGATTAATTGAAAGTTGCGCAATAAAGGGTTAAAAGCGTCAACATGTAAATTCTTACCTCTGAGTGATCTTTTAACAAACCGAGAGCCTCATGATATTTGATTATACTCTCGGGAATGCCAATCATTGGCAATCCAAGGCTTTTAAGCCTAAAAGAGAAGTTACGCGCAACTTTGCAAGTATAAGGGACTAGAAGTGTCAATATGTTTAATTATACCTCTGAATGACCTTTTATCGAGCCCGAAGCATTATGATGATTAATAATACTTTCAAGAATGCCTAATATGAATTAGATAAGGCTTCAATACTATTAAATGATAAGTTACGCAAGTTTGCACATTAGAAGGACCTAAAGCGTCAAACTGCTAAAGTATACCGATTCGTATGTTATCGGACCTTCCGGAATATGACCATGAGTTATACATACGTTAATTATCCTTCTCATAGCTTAGAAATAGGCTTTGAGGTGTTTAGTGCGCAAAAATAAACTTTTAAGTCATGCAGGGACTAAAAGTGTCATAAAGCGCACAAGTTTGTGTTTACGCGCATATCTTACATTCTGGATATTCCCGGACACCCAAAAATTTATGTAAGCACTAAAATATTTTATTTTAGTGTTTGGCTTGATAAAATTCCATTCGTCGCGTCGTTTGGATTGTTTTTCGCGTCCGTCCGTGTTTCGTCGTAATTAGCCGAACAACGTGACCGTACGACCAAACGAACCGACATCCGGCATATTTTTGAGCATGTTTCATGTTCTTTGTGCTTAGGCATCATTGTAGAGCCTTAAAAATGATTTAACGGGCCTTGGATGTGTCGGAAATGGCAATTGGAGGTACAGGGGCTAAAACTGCCAACATTTGAAAGTTTCTGATTGCTGGCCAAGGCCTTGCGCACCTCAACACTGTGGTTGTTGCGGTGCGCAAGCAACTACCAGATGCAGTAACTCATTTTCTGTTGCCTGTTCAGCCTTTCAAACGTCAAGACTTGCCCTTTAACACTTCCATGAGTTGCCTAATCTGATTTTTAGCCCTTAGGGACACTTGTTGAAGAGTTGTGGTCATTGGTAGACTTTCATGTCAACATTTTGTGGATCAAAATTCACTATATAAGGCCATGAAGTTGCAACCATTTGATCATTCCTTTCTTGTGCAATTCTGGAGCCTTTGGGAGCTTAAGAGCAGACACAAGACCTTCCTAATTAAGCATAGGACTTCACTAAGTTTACTAATCCTTCCTTGATTAAGTTTTGCTTAGTAATTAGCTTAAAAGTCAAACCGTCGTGATTAACGGTTGACTTAGCGATTAATCACTGATGGTCCAATGATTAGTCGAATTGAAAGTAGTTATAAGTTGGTAATTATGTGGGTAATAAACCCTTAAAAGGGTTCCCCCTGATTCCCACTCTAACTAGGTCAAATGTCGGGTCAAACTTGTTAATAAAAAGTCAACATGATACTTATTTTTTAATCTATGCATGATTAGCAATGTAGAACACCTACAACCTGTTTGATCATTAATATAACTTGGTAATTAGTGTAAGAACACGTCTAAACATGTTCAACCCGACAATTAAATGTTTAGACCCGGTTCGGGACCAAAAGTCGCAAAGCTTTGACTTTTGCTTTGACTTCAGTTCTGACCCGTTTAAGCATGTTTTAGAAATGCTTCAGAGCTCTATTTAGACCAGGTTACATGCTAGTATAACCCTCTGTGATTATACACCATGGTTCATTAGTTAACCAATTAATACGCATGATTCCGTTAATTGCTCATATGTTGACCATTATGCCCTTTTCACCTTAAAACGTGATTTTTGAAAATGTAAAAGAGTAGAAACCTTAATCACTGATATATAGACTTGTACCCAAAGTTGACATCAGTGTGAGGTGTTGATTAAGAGTTATGCTCGTTAGCGTAAAATGAAAGCTTTATGTTAATTAAACGGCGTAATTAGTGTATAGCCTAGTTAAGCCTACTTTTTGATATCAAACTTATTACCCACTGATGTAATATATTATTTTGGGATTTTTGAAGATTTTTAATAAATTTTAGGCTGAGCATAACTTATAGTCGTAGGCTTAATCCGGTAATTGTCGGTTTTGCCCTTACGGGCTATAAAATGAGTTTTACACATCTAATTGACTTCAAACCTTTTGCTACTGATCACATATGATAAATAAATTATTTTAAGCCTTCTGGAATAGTAAAAATATCAGCTTCTTGTATCGAACCCGGACTTCGGTTTTTAACGCATAGTATGCACTAAGACTATTTTAAACATACAAGGGTTTATACCTACTGATATTTGAGGCAAATTATAATATTTTAATAGTAAGCAAAAGTTGTTTAACTCAGACTTCGGTTTTGAGCTTTACGACTTATGTGAAATTACCAAAATGCCCCTACGGTGCATAGTTTGGTTATAATTGATAAATTTCACATATATAATTTACCCTACTGTTATAACTTAGTAAAATAAGTATTTTGGCTGATTACATCAGACCTGTAACTCAGGTAAATACTTAAACTCTTTTATAACCTTTTAAATGACCAAACTACCCCTACGGGGCATAGTTTGAGTTTAATTTCGTTTCGGGTATAATAAAAGACATCTTACTGATGTCACAACATATATGAAGCATATTAACTTAGGAAACCTGTAAATGGCTCATATGTATACCCGTTGCGCTTTTTACGCGTTCGGTTCGGTTTATGTAACTAGTTTACATAAATTAGCCTAAACGGGTCAAACCTTATCGGTTTTATCTCAAAATCCAGAATGTGTATGAAATACCCATATTAAGCAAGTCTCCGAACTTGTTGGGTCTAAATCACATTCTATTCCGGTCTTCGCCTAATCGTGCGTTTGAACCGTATAATTAACCGGTCTAAGCTTAGGCTTAATTAAAGACCCGTTAGCATTCTAATTGGTTATTTATACCATCATTCCAGACTAGAGCCTTCCGGTAAATTGTACCTACGCTTACTTAAGTGAATACGGCTGAGTTATTATAATTCTTGCTATTTAAGACAGGAGCTAGCTCAGGTAAATACTCTTAACTTATTTTCCCTATAACGGGCTTGGGATACGGTAATATAAATACCGCATGGTCAGGTATGGGATTCAAGGACCAATAAGTCGGGAAATCAAAATAACCTGTTTTAATTCGTATTGCTTTACTGAAACATTGGGGATTAATGCGACCATGTCCTGGATATCCTTGACTCAATAAATGCAATGGCCACGACTTAAGCACGGGGTGTAGGCATACACCTGACAGATGCTATATGCTAATTAATTAATTATACCCAATAAGGGATTCCAAATAAGGGAATAGTGGTGTGTCGGTTAATCATGAACCGGCATAGAACCGGGCCCCGTATGTAGAGCAAGTTATGTAAAACTGATAACATGAAATATAGTTTGTCCCAAGTTCTAAAAGATTAATTTTGCCTCTGTGCATTTTAATCAAGTATAAAAGATTAATTTTGCCTTGTGCATTTTAATCATTGTGTCTACATATTTTGTGCCGAAGTGCATTCAAACCAATTTACAAACTCTTTTCAAAATGAGTCGGTTGAGTGTATTTACCAGTGAAAACTGACGTATTTTCAAAAGTCTAAGTGACAGGTACAAGTACGTAATAGGCTGGAAGCTGCTCAGGACGTTAATAAGGAATCTTGCAAGTTCTAGGCGTCTAAAGTCTGTTGAACAATATTTATGTTTTAAGATCCGCCTGTGGATCCTTTACTTTCCGTTGTAATACTTGATATTACTTTATATTCGGATTGTAATATATTTATCTTTGCTTCCGCTGTGCATTTATATATTGTGTTGTATGACTATGATGATATCAACTACGTCACGATACTCCCCACCGGGCCCACCGGTGACACGTGGAAAGTCGGGGTGTGACAGGTTGGTATCAGAGCCAACATTGAGTGAATTAAACACTAGTCTTTCGTGTTTAATCTCAATGACACAGTAGCACATTCCTTGACCTTCTGAGTCTAGACTTAACATAGGAATAATCTCAATCCTAATCCGGAAATTTTTGCTTCCAAATTTTTATATTGGATACGCCGCCAAGCGAAGAAGCTGTAATAAGAATTCTCCACATCTGGAGCCTTGAAATGCTGAGCTTCGTACCGCGACCCGGATGAAACGTGCAACCAAGGAGAAAGCATTCAGGAATTGAATGTAGAAGAAACTCCTTTGCTGAAGATCGTTTCCTCAATAGTCCTTATAAGGACATATTTATCTTTTCAGTCCCTTCGAGGACAACATTGTTCCTTTCAAGTCCCATTTAGGGCAAACCGGATTTTTAAATTTTATAGTGGAATGATTAAATTTAAATTTTCATTCTAAACATGAAATATGAAATAAATGAAAAATAACACTCTTTTTATAAGATCTACCATTATAAAATGGCAAAATCTAAGAAGGACAAAACCTAGCCACGTGTCATTTTAAGATCGGGCCAAGATGGTAGTTCCATAATTAGGTTCAGATCCATAATTTAACATCTTAAAATAGGATTGCTCTGCGTTAAATATTAAAAGAATCTTAAAGGTAAAACCTAGCCTAAATGTTAATGCAGACATGGCCAAGATGGTAAAACCTAGCCTAAATGTCATTTCAGACATGGCCATGACGGTAAAACCTATCCAAAAGATTCCAATCCCTGTTAAAATCTGTAAGTATGTTAACATTTTTGGCAAACTGTGAATCGTTAAAGTCACACAGGCCACAGGGGTTAATCTAAATTCCCTTATTTGAAATAATCATCCTTTAGTGATGTTTTGCCTACGGGCTATAATGTATTGTCCATTTGAGACATTGACATTGTGATCTTTATGATTCCTTGTCTAAGGTGGTGAGCTATGCTCAAGCCTAATAGTCTATATGATCAATGTGATCATGACTAATATCATATAACATCCTAGTGATGTTTTGCCTACGGGCTATTTTATATTGTCCATTCGTGACAAAGACAGTTGTGATCTTTTATGATTCTCTGTCAAAGGTGGTGAGCTATGCTCAAGCCTCATAAATCTATATGATCAGTGCAATCATGACTAATATCATCAATATGATGATCATACTATTAACATCCTTAGTGATGAAGTGCCTACGGGCTATACTTTATTATATTGTCAATACGACAATGACAGTTGTAACCATTAAGGTTCCCTGTCTAAGGTGGTGGGCTATGCCCAAGCCTCATAGTCAATATGATCAATACTATCATGACTACTATCATCAGTGCGATGATTATTATTTTTCTTAAAGCATCGTTTTGTAATGTCAATTGATTGCCTACGGGCCATATTGTATCGTCAATTATGACAACGACAGTTGTGGTCTACGACTCCCTGTTCAAAGGTGATGAACTTTGATTCAAACCTTAATGCCTCGATTCTCTGAAATCATGGCTTATATCATCCTATAAGATGATCATATTATAAACATCCCTTAGAAGGGAAATGCCTACGGGCTATAGTTAATGTCCTCTGAGACTAAAGACGGTGGTAGCAATGACTCCCTGTCTGAAAAAGGTAATAAACCTTGATTCAAACCTTAATGCCTCGATTCTTTGAAATCATGGCTTGTAAACTAAACTTGACTACGCGACTAGGCCATTTGTGCTATTATTAACTTATAAATTAGGATTTATAATAAAAATCCTGAATAAAATAAATATCCTTCTTTCCCTGCCAGTATACATATAAATAAGAATCTTAAGAGTGAAACCTAGCCTGAGTGTCATTATAAAGACCTGGCCAAGATGGTAAGACCTGTTTAAAAGATTCGTATCCCTGTTAACATCTAAAAATATGTTAACACTCCTGACAGACGTGATTCATTAAAATCACACATGTCATTCTTATATAAGGATTCTTCAAAAGATTCCTAACCCAATTTAATGATCTCTGCATCATGGGTTTAAATCATCAATTGAGATGATCATATTTTGACCATGCATTGGTAAGATAGTGCCTACGGGCCTTGCTCATTTCTACATGAGCCAAAAGACAGGGGTAGCGATGACTCCCTGACATAAAGAGGTAATGAACTATGATTCAACCCTCAATGCTTGGATTCTCTGAAATCATAGCTTATAATTTATAAATGTCCGTGTGACTAGGCCTTTCGTGCCACTAATAAAACTGTTATTTTTATAATTAGGATAAGTTATAATATAAATCCTAAATAAATGTGATTAATAAATTAACCAAATATGGTCTCCGTTACCATGGTTAATGAATTGCCATAAAAGACAATTCCATAATAAACTCCCAAGTAAACTATTGTCCTTGTTTTATGTAACAGTTCAATTAAATGGCTGGCTCATATGAAATTAATAGCCACCCAGGGGAGAACAATGATAACGCCCGAATTAATTTAACGGGTGCTGAACTAAAAGCGTTAGTAGACGACGCAGTTACAAAGGCCTTAGAGCGGCAGTACGAAGAATATAGTGGGACTCGGAGTAGGACCCTATCTACACCGCATTCAAAGCCTCCTTCCAAGAGGGATGAACCTAAGAAGGAAGATGACGAGCGTCACTCTTCTAATCATCACAGTGATCCGTCTCAACAGATCATACTGAATCAAGGACACCGTGATAAGGGTTGCTCCTACAAGTACTTTGTTTCATGTAAACCCCGGGATTTCACTAGGGAGGAAGGAGCTGTAGATTGTATGACATGGTTAGATGAGATGGATACAGCTGTGGATATCAGCGGATGCGCTGAGAGGGATGTGGTCAAGTTTGTGTCGCAATCATTTAAGGGTGAGGCCTTAGCCTGGTGGAGATCGTTGATTCAAGCCACCGGGAAGATCCCTTTGTACAACATGACTTGGGATCAGTTCGTTGCTCTTATCAAAGAAAATTACTGTCCTCAACATGAAGTTGAGAAGATCGAGACTGAAATCTTGACATTAGTCATGGAGAACTTAGATTGTCAAGCATACCTTACAAGTTTCAATTCCAAGTCTCGATTGGTTCCGTATTTGATCACACCGGAACCAAAGCGAATAGCTCGCTTTATTGGGGGACTAGCCCCAGAAATAAAGGCAAGTGTGAAAGCATCGAGACCTACTACATTCAGGTCAGCGGCAGATCTGTCGCTATCTCTCACACTCGATGTGGTTAGAAACAAGGCTGCCAAGGCTTCTGAAGATGGGAAGCGTAAAAGGGAGGAGGATAACTCCCAGAATCCTAAGAAGAGCAAATCCGAGCTCAACAATAACCAACAGGATTCCAACAAGAAGCCTACATGCAAAACTTGCAACAGAAGGCACTGGGGACACTGTCGATCAAACCAACAGATAAAGCAATGTGGCATCTGCAAAAGAACTGGTCACCAGTCCCACGAATGTAGGGACATAAAGAATGCAAACTGTTTCAGCTGTGGCAAAAAGGGGCACATCAGTACTAATTGCCCTGAGGCTGCCAAGGAAGGAGCAGCTAATTCTGGGAAGGATAAGAAAGGAAACGCCTGAACTACCGATTGAATGACAGAGACAGTACATATCAATAATAGCATCAGGTACGTCCCGTACCATTTAGCATTGATAGTTCTGCTCAGTATTTTACGTTAATGCAAGGGATAATAAACCTTTAGTAAAACATAAGCTTAGCAAACTTTTGATTACATTCATAGGAACTTCATATATTAAAAATAGGGTATAATTTACCAACGGAATCTTTAATGACCCTCTCTCACATCCTCGGAGATAAATCCTTTCATAAGAATCTGGAATATTTTTCCCCAGAAAGAGTACGACAATATATATATTACTTTATTTTATTATTTTTCTCATTATTTTATATCGCCTGCGAATGCCAAACTATGTTTGATAAGATTACCATATGAGGATTGGCGTGTCCTAGTGTGTCCCATAGATTGCTTCCATGCCTGATCAGTATGGAGGTTTAATGCATGGAACCCCTGAGATATCCCAATGATCATATGGTACTGAAGTCGACTAGTAGTATTCAAAGAAGATATCCAATATAAAATGTCCTTATAAATATCTCTACTTAGGGCATCCTTGCATTTGTAAAGAGAATGTGTCATTTATCTGACACCGACATCGATAGATGAACCAAAGCCTGAGTGTACGGTCATCTCTGACATCTCTATGTGCCAAATTTGTTAAATTATCAGGCTAGTTAAGCTCTGAATATATAGAATCATTCGAAGGAAATCGAATGTATCAAGATCAAGTAGCTTATAAGCTAAAACCTATTTAAGGAGCTTGGCGGAGCTCGCAATACATTACACACTAGTAGCCGAAGGATGTGTTTCGCCAATAACCGAAAAACATTATCACGTAATGATAGGCAGACTAATGAAACTTTATGATTAGACAATAAACCTGTATAGACTAAGAATCGACAGGTTAAGAAGCTCCGAAGGAGAGTATGTACCTATTGTATAGGTCAACTGGGATACCCTTAGAGGCCCAAATATACTATGGAAGTAAGTCCATGCTACTTCAGAAAATACTTCCATTATTCTAGCAAATCTCGAGGTCGAGATTTCTTTTAAGGGGGTGAGGATGTAACACCTCGAAAAAAAATCACGTCCAATGAAGTATTGACACGTGTAATAAACCCTAATGAAGTCAAACATTGAATTCAAGGGACTAATTTTTCGAAAAATCGAAAAACTTTGATTATAAAAGAACTGGAAGTATTATCATACCTAAAATAAGTTTCTAAATAACCTTTATTGTTTTTGTATTCACAAATGAGCCACTTGTTAATCAAGTGTAGCCGTTTATGTGATTAATTGAAAGTTGCGCAATAAAGGGTTAAAAGCGTCAACATGTAAATTCTTACCTCTGAGTGATCTTTTAACAAACCGAGAGCCTCATGATATTTGATTATACTCTCGGGAATGCTAATCATTGGCAATCCAAGGCTTTTAAGCCTAAAAGAGAAGTTACGCGCAACTTTGCAAGTATAAGGGACTAGAAGTGTCAATATGTTTAATTATACCTCTGAATGACCTTTTATCGAGCCCGAAGCATTATGATGATTAATAATACTTTCAAGAATGCCTAATATGAATTAGATAAGGCTTCAATACTATTAAATGATAAGTTACGCAAGTTTGCACATTAGAAGGACCTAAAGCGTCAAACTGCTAAAGTATACCGATTCGTATGTTATCGGACCTTCCGGAATATGACCATGAGTTATACATACCTTAATTATCCTTCTCATAGCTTAGATATAGGATTTGAGGTGTTTAGTGCGCAAAAATAAACTTTTAAGTCATGCAGGGACTAAAAGTGTCAAAAAGCGCACAAGTTTGCGTTTACGCGCATATCTTACATTTTGGATATTCCCGGACACCCAAAAATTTATGTAAGCACTAAAATATTTTATTTTAGTGTTTGGCTTGATAAAATTCCATTCGTCGCGTCGTTTGGATTGTTTTTCGCGTCCGTCCGTGTTTCGTCGTAATTAGCCGAACAACGTGACCGTACGACCAAACGAACTGACATCCGGCATATTTTTGAGCATGTTTCATGTTCTCTATGCTTAGGCATCATTGTAGAGCCTTAAAAATGATTTAACGGGCCTTGGATGTGTCGGAAATGACAATTGGAGGTACAGGGGCTAAAACTGCCAACATTTGAAAGTTTCTTATTGCTGGCCAAGGCCTTGCGCACCTCAACACTGTGGTTGTTGCGGTGCGCAAGCAACTACCAGATGCAGCAACTCATTTTCTGTTTCCTGTTCAGCCTTTCAAACGTCAAGACTTGCCCTTTAACACTTCCATGAGTTGCCTAATCTGATTTTTAGCCCTTAGGGACACTTGTTGAAGAGTTGTGGTCATTGATAGACTTACATGTCAACATTTTGTGGATCAAAATTCACTATATAAGGCCATGAAGTTGCAACCCTTTGATCATTCCTTTCTTGTGCAATTCTGGAGCCTTTGGGAGCTTAAGAGCAGACACAAGACCTTCCTAATTAAGCATAGGACTTCAGTAAGTTTACTAATCCTTCCTTGATTAAGTTTTGCTTAGTAATTAGCTTAAAAGTCAAACCGTCATTATTAACGGTTGACTTAGTGATTAATCACTGATGGTCCAGTGATTAGTCGAATTGAAAGTAGTTATAAGTTGGTAATTATGTGGGTAATAAACCCTTAAAAGGGTTCCCCCTGATTCCCACTCTAACTAGGTCAAATGTCGGGTCAAACTTGTTAATAAAAAGTCAACATGATACTTATTTTCTAATCTATGCATGATTAGCAATGTAGAACACCTACAACCTGTTTGATCATTAATATAACTTGGTAATTAGTGTAAGAACATGTCTAAACATGTTCAACCCGACAATTAAATGTTTAGACCCGGTTCGGGACCAAAAGTCGCAAAGCTTTGACTTTTGCTTTGACTTCAGTTCTGACCCGTTTAAGCATGTTTTAGAAATTCCTCAGAGCTCTATTTAGACCAGGTTACATGCTAGTATAACCCTCTGTGATTATACACCATGGTTCATTAGTTAACCAATTAATACGCATGATTCCGTTAATTGCTCATATGTTGACCATTATGCACTTTTCACCTTAAAACGTGATTTTTGAAAATGTAAAAGAGTAGAAACCTTAATCACTGATATATAGACTTGTACCCAAAGTTGACATCAGTGTGAGGTGTAGATTAAGAGTTATGCTCGTTAGCGTAAAATGAAAGCTTTTTGTTAATTAAACGGCGTAATTAGCGTATAGCCTAGTTAAGCCTACTTTTTGATATCAAAATTATTACCCACTGATGTAATATATTATTTTGGGATTTTTGAATATTTTTAATAAATTTTAGGCTGAGCATAACTTATAGTCGTAGGCTTAATCCGGTAATTGTCGGTTTTGCCCTTACGGGCTATAAAATGAGTTTTACACATCTAATTGACTTCAAACCTTTTGCTACTGATCACATATGATAAATAAATTATTTTAAGCCTTTTGGAATAGTAAAAATATCAGCTTCTTGTATCGAACCCGGAAATGGCTTTTAATCGCCTTTTTAAGCGTTTTTAACGCATTGTATGTACTAAGACTATTTTAAACATACAAGGGTTTATACCTACTGATATTTGAGGCAAATTATAATATTTTAACAGTAAGCAAAAGTTGTTTAACTCAGAATTCGGTTTTGAGCTTTACGGCTTATGTGAAATTACCAAAATGCCCCTACGGTGCATAGTTTGGTTATAATTGATAAATTTCACATATATAATTTACCCTACTGTTATAACTTAGTAAAATAAGTATTTTGGCTGATTACATCAGACCTGTAAATCAGGTAAATACTTAAACTCTTTTATAACCTTTTAAATGACCAAACTACCCCTACGGGGCATAGTTTGAGTTTAATTTCGTTTCGGGCATAATAAAAGACATCTTACTGATGTCACAACATATATGAAGCATATTAACTTAGGAAACCTGTAAATGGCTCATATGTATACCCGTTGCGCTTTTTACGCGTTTGGTTCGGTTTATGTAACTAGTTTACATAAATTAGCCTAAACGGGTCAAACCTTATCGGTTTTATCTCAAAATCCAGAATGTGTATGAAATACCCATATTAAGCAAGTCTCCGAACTTGTTGGGTCTAAATCACATTCTATTCCGGTCTTCGCCTAATCGTGCGTTTGAACCGTATAATTAACCGGTCTAAGCTTAGGCTTAATTAAAGACCCGTTAGCATTCTAATTGGTTTTTATACCATCATTCCAGACTAGAGCCTTCCGGTAAATTGTACCTACGCTTACTTAAGTGAATACGGCTGAGTTATTATAATTCTTGCTATTTAAGACAGGAGCTAGCTCAACTAAATACTCTTAACTTATTTTCCCTATTACGGGCTTGGGATACGGTAATATAAATACCGCATGGTCAGGTATGGGATTCAAAGACCAATAAGTCGGGAAATCCAAATAACCTGTTTTAATTCGTATAGCTTGACTGAAACATTGGGGATTAATGCGACCATGTCCTGGATATCCTTGACTCATTAAATGCAATGGCCACGACTTAAGCACGGGGTGTAGGCATACACCTGACAGATGCTATATGCTAATTAATTAATTATACCCAATAAGGGATTCCCAATAAGGGAATAGTGGTGTGTCGGTTAATCATGAACCGGCATAGAACCGGGCCCCGTATGTAGAGCAAGTTATGTAAAACTGATAACATGAAATATAGTTTGTCCCAAGTTATAAAAGATTAATTTTGCCTCTGTGCATTTTAATCAAGTATAAAAGATTAATTTTGCCTTGTGCATTTTAATCATTGTGTCTACATATTTTGTGCCGAAGTGCATTCAAACCAATTTACAAACTCTTTTCAAAATGAGTCGGTTGAGTGTATTTACCAGTGAAAACTGACGTATTTTCAAAAGTCTAGGTGACAGGTACAAGTACGTAATAGGCTGGAAGCTGCTCAGGATGTTAATAAGGAATCTTGCAAGTTCTAGGCGTCTAAAGTCTGTTGAACAGTATTTATGTTTTAAGATCCGCCTGTGGATCCTTTACTTTCCGTTGTAATACTTGATATTACTTTATATTCGGATTGTAATATATTTATCTTTGCTTCCGCTGTGCATTTATATATTGTGTTGTATGACTATGATGATATCAACTACGTCACGATACTCCCCGCCGGGCCCACCGGTGACACGTGGAAAGTCGGGGTGTGACCGAAATCACACCCGAGGAAGCTTCAGAATTTGATTACTAAACCACTGGAGAGGCTACACATGGATCTCTTCGGATCTGTTAATGTGAAGTGTATTACCGGAGATCTATATTGTCTTGTTGTGACTGATGATTATTCGAGGTTTTTGTGGGTATCTTTTCTGAAGTCCAAAGATGAAACACTCATGAGTTTGCTGGGTTTGTTCCGGAAGCTAGAACTTTTGTACCATCGGTCTATTTGTCGTATTCACAGCGACAATGGTACAGAATTCAAGCACAATTTAATGACAGAGTTCTACAATAGAAAATGTATCTTGCAAGAGTTCAGTGCTCCGTACAATCCGCAACAAAATGGAGTGGCAGAAAGAAAGAATCGGACACTGATTGAAGCGACGCGTACTATGTTGGCTGATTCAAAACTCCCTGTGAGTTTTTGGGCTGAAGCCGAGTCATGTGCTTGCTATACCTTAAATCGAGTGCTGACCGTAAAGCCACATAACAAGACATGTTTTGAGTTGATAAACAATCGGAAGCCGAACCTAGAATATCTTGAGATGTTTGGGTCACCCTGCACGGTGATAGATCCTAAAGGGAAATTCAGTGCAAAATCTTTGGAGGGATTCTTTGTGGGATATGCTAGTCCACTCAGACGAGTTTATCTTCCAAGTCTCAACAAAGTTATTGAAGCTCAGCATGTGGATTGCCAAGGTTACACTATGCCAACACAAAAACCTGGTGATTCGTGGTTATTCAACTATGAGAAGCTGTGGGAATCATTTCATCTTCCTTAAGAACCATCTTTTATAGATCAGATAAGGTTATATCAGGATTATGAATCTTCTCAAGTGAACAAAGGTCTGACCAAGACTTCCAAAAGACAACAGTGTTCTAATGATCATGAAGCTGGTCCATGTCACTCTCGACAAGATGATGCAGAAGTTCAACAAACTCAGACTTCAGAACAAGATGAACCTGTTCAGGATAATTAAGTCGCGGTGTTCGACAAATCTGAAGAATCTGACTCAGATAGTCCTACTTTTGATAGAGGAGATTCAGAATCTGAGGGGGAGCAGGTCCAATCTGAAGGTCAGACAAACCAAATTGATGATCAGAGTGCTGAACAGAATGTTACTAACATGGAAAAAGAGGTGATAGTTCCTGGTGAGGTAATGCCAATGACGCTATCCTATCACCCCGAGGAATTCATTATCGAAGAGCTACAAGCAGGAGTTAGAACCGAACATCAGATTGACCAAGGCTTTTCTTGTTTTTATTCACAAGTTGCTTCGTTACAAAACGATTTTTCTCTCAGTTGCTTTATTTCGTAGGTTGAACCTAGGACATACAAAGAGGCGCTGACTGAGGAGTCGTGGGTGAACGCAATGCAAGAAGAGCTCAACCAATTTGAGAAACTTGGTGTTTGGAAGCTTGTGGACTTACCCGACGGATATCGAAAGATCAATGCCAAATGGGTGTTTAAGTGATAGAGAGACGATCGAGGCGCGGTTGTGCGCAACAAAGCTCGCCTGGTAGTTTATGGTTTCAGCCAGCAAGAAAGGATCGATTTCACCGAAGTGTATGCTCCTGTAGCTAGGCTAGAAGCAATCAGAATCTTTCTCACATTCGCATCCTGGAAAGGGTTCAAGGTGTATCAGTTAGATGTCAAATCGGCGTTCTTATACGGAATGGTGAAGGAAGAGGTGTATGTCGGTCAGCCGCTCGGCTTCACTAACCCTATTCACAAAGATAAGGTCTACCTTCTGGCCAAAGCCTTATACGGGTTGCACCAGGCCCCGAGAGCCTGGTACGAGATGCTTTCTCATCAACTGTTATCTAACGGCTTCACACGAGGGAAGGTAAATGCAACTCTCTTCACGAAAGAAGTTGGTGGTCATCTTCTGATTGTACAAATATACGTTGATGACATTATATTTGGGTCTACCAATGACGAGCTCTGCAAAGAATTTGAAAAAGTCATGAAGCAGAAGTTCGAAATGAGCTCAATGGGTGAGATGAAGTTCTTCCTCGGCTTGCAGGTCGATCAACTGCCAGAGGGGATCTTTATACATCAAACAAAGTATGTTCATGATGTTCTAGAGAAATTCAGCATATTAGGGACCGTTGCAATGTCTACCCCATTAGCAACCAATCATGGCATCAATCCAGATCTCACGGGATATAAGGTTGACGAAACCTTGTACTGGTCTATGATTGGTTCGCTCATGTACTTAATCGCATCAAGACCTGATATAATGTACCCAACTTGCCTCACGACGTGATATCAATCGTGTCCGAGAGCCTCTCATCTCATGATCATGAAAAGAATCTTACGCCACCTAAAAGGAACTCCAAGCTTAGGCCTGTGGTATCCCAAAGATGGCGATTTCAGACTTGAGGGCTACTCAGATTCAGATTTCAGTTGCTGCAAAATCAATTCAAAGTCTACAACTGCAGGCTGCCAATTTTTCGGTCCACGACAGGTAACTTGGCAGTGTAAGAAACAAATCACAGTCGCGCTCTCAACATGCGAAGCTGAGTACGTCTCAGCTAGCAGTTGATGTTCACAGATTATGTGGATTCAGCAGCAAATGAGGGACTATGGTTTGCAATTTCTTACCTTGCCTATTTTTGTAGATAATGAGGCAGCTATAAATATCACCAAAAACCCGGTACATCACGCTAAAACTAAACATATTGAGATTCGACATCACTTCATCCTTGACTGTTACGAGAAGAAGTTGATTCGAAATAAAAAAATCCACACCGACGAACAAAAGGCTGACCATCACACTAAACCGTTTGATAAAACACGTTTTCATTATATTTTGAAACTAAACGGTATGAAGCTTTTGTCGTCAGGGGGAGACATAGTTGGCGTTGATGAAAAATCCAGTACAAAGGATGTTGGGAAACAATCTACATTGGTTTGTCAAATTTTTAAATGTTTTGGTTTTTAGGGGTAGAATATGTTGTAGAAAAAATAACACAACAAACACATTAAAAAATGTAAAGAAATACAAAAACAGTAGAAAATGCAAAAATGTAAAACACATAGAAAAAGACAAAAAGAGTTATGTGACACTCGGCATTTTAGGTCGTACCATACAATTGTAACACGTGTTGTGAATAGGTAACAGGGCTGTATTTGACTGATTATGATGTTTATATGTGAAATTTAATGAGTTGGTAAAATTAAATTTTGATAAAAATTATGTTGGCAACGGTAAGATAAACGCTTATCGCGTAATGGTTAAAATGCGAAACGAACGTCGGTGACCACCCGATCAGTGTTAAAATCCTAAAAATAGTCTGTTATGATTAGAATTATAATTTTAATCATATTCGTGAGGAAAAATAAATTAAAACGCTAAGAAACTCTATTTTTCGAGTTTGAGCACGTACTGCGCGATACTGCGCGAATTAAACAAGATACTGTCAACGCAGCCAGTCTAGGCAACTGGTAATTATTTCAGTAATAATTTTGAGTGATTATTTTTATAGAATGATAAAAATAATTTAAAACGCACTAAAACGGGATTAAAACGATAGATAAAATACCCGGTATCCAGTAAAATACCTGTTTTATTCACTAATTTACATATATATGTATATATATATATGATCTTATGTGAGAGTGGGCATTAGGTGGCGGCATATAGGCAGCCCACCTTTTGCCATTTTTCATTCCTTGTGCCAAGTGTTGGCATGGGGAACCTAAACTAATCATGTTAACCTTCTATACACACTTCCTACACCCAATACAAGATCAAACAACACTCTCTCTCTTCCTCTTGAAACTCACGGCCGAAACCCCCTCTAACACATACACTTTCAAAATTTTCAATCTTTCCATGAAGATTCAAGAGTCTTTCAAGATGATTTCAAGCTAAAATGGGTGTTTGGAAGTTATTTCAAGCAAGATTCAAGCAATAACAAGTCTCATATCATCATCTTTTCTCAAAAACCCACTTAAAAATCTTGAAGGTATAAACTTGTTTTTAAATCACATTCTTGATTTTTATTGATGACGGAGATGTTAGATGGTTTCTCTTGAACTTGGAATGAATCACAAACTTGAATTTAACAAAGAATGAGATTTTAATCAAAGTAAAAGTGAGTGTATACATGTGTGTATATATGGCCGAAAGTTATGGCCATGTGTGTGTTAAGTTGTATTTTGATTTCTTGTTCTTGAATGATTTGAGTTAATCTTTGAAAGATAGGTTCATGCATGTGTTGAAAAGAAATCATTAAAAGAATGTTCTTAAAAGGTTTCTATGATTTGAAATAAATATGTTAAAAAGTAAAACTTTGGAAGTATATGCATGTGTTTATATGTGGCATGTATGTATATATGTATATGAACACATGCTTGTAAATTTTGATGAGTAAAATTTTTAAATATGTAAGAAGGTGTATGTCTTGCATTTAAAAGAAATGATTGTATGATGATCATAAGAATGTTGGAATGTTTGAGTATGAGAAACATGAAATAAATGAAGATCTAAGTGCATTCAATATCATACAAAATGATTAAAATACGTTGTGGATGCACTAGATGCACTAACTAGATCTTGCATGATGAGATATGTATAGGAAAAGGGTGATTTAAGTATGATTTAGTAAAAATCAGTTTTGAACAGATTATAAACACTAAAACAAAGTTATTTTAAAGTGTTTAGTGACATATAACTTTGTCATAATTTTTGCTAGCTTTGCATGTTGTACTTGGTGCATTAAAGGTTGTAAAATACGTGAAATCGCATGATTTATGTGACTTACACAAAAACTGCACTAATCAGCTTATAACCACTATTTTAATCAGTAAATAACATGTATTGTGTTAAAATATCAAGTCGTTTCGAGTTGGGATGATTATAGTAACGTTTAACGCAAAATTATGCGTTAAAACGGTCAAAAATCGGCTTTTCGAGTGATTTTTGCAAAACTGATTTAGATCAGTAAGTAAACTGATGTTTTTAGTTTAAAAACAGGTATTTTAACTAATTTTAAGTTTACTTGGTGTTTGGTTGGTCATACGTGACTTCCGACGCCCGAAAACGTTACCGAATCGCTAAAATACGCACTTTTCAATATACACTATTGTGGGTAGAATTTTGGGTAGACCTTATGTGTTAGAATGTGTTATGTGATTTAAACATGAGAATATGAAAGTATGTTAAGTTTTTAACATGATTTTGGAAATTTAGATTATGCATGAATATTTGTGCGTTTTGTACGGTAGAAACGGTAAAAATCGCTTTAAATATGTAACTTGGTTGTTGTTTTGGTCAAAAATTACCGAAGCAATTAAGTGATCAAATTAGTTAAGTGAGGTAGTGTGCTATAATTATGTGTGAAAAATATGTTAACCAAGTTAATTGTAAAAACAGTTTCAGGATACGGCTCAGGATATAAAGCTGTATCGATGATCAAACAATGAGCAAAAAAGTAAAGGTTGACACGTGATGTACGAGGAAAGCCCTTGATCAATCTAGATCGCCGGCACAAAACCTCGGGTGCTGACAATCGCAGCTGCCTTGTTCTTCTATTACTTCAAATATCAGGATACAGTGCAGGATGTGGTGCGGATCAACTAGGTATTACAATGTAATTCGAATACAAGTGTTTGTGTATAGTGTTTGCAGTGAGCTAGAGAGCAAAAGTGTTCGAAAGTGTGTGTGAAAGTTGCGTGCCTTAATCTGATCCGCCCCAATCTATTTATAGTAAAAGAAATGTAACAAACTATCCTAATAAACCGGGATCCGGCGAATATTCCCACTCGAACGTTGTAGACCTGGTCTTTCGGGTTCAACGTCTCTCACATAACAGATACGCCCGAGTCTCGAGGAGAAGAAGTCTATCTGACCATTAGTAACCCACAGTCTTTAACCTGCACGTGGTTAATTTAGTTAACACCAGGATATGGCCCAGGATGTTAGCAATATCCTAATCCAGTATCCTGATCACAAGCAAACAACCAAAAGCAGGATATTAGTCAGGATATGTATGTTCAGAAAATGACCCATAACAATTGTCCCCAAATATATCTGTTGGGATACCAATCCAACGGATATATTTTAAAAATTATATCTCGTAAATCAAGGCAATTAAAACGAAACGATGGTTGAGGTGACATTGTGCCATTTTCAATGCAATATTTACTCTTTACCCCCTATATTCAGCCTATAATTAGCTGAGATATTTCTCATTATTATCATTACTCTTCAAGCGATATTCAGGTAACTATTCTTTTCTTCATCCCCTGTATTCTTTCCAGAGTTTCTTTTAGTTTGCTTTAATACTCTCCATGGCATCACGGACAAGATCTCGTTCGGATGAACCAGTCCCAACCCTCGTGAGTCAAAACCTCATACGGGAACCAGAAAAAGAAATCTGCTGCTTCAATAATGCCGATATCGCTGCCCTCAAGAATTCCGGCGCCTTTCCTGCAGGAACAGTCATTCGTCCTTTTGATTGGGAGATCCGATCAGACGTGTCATCAGACGAGTGGGTCTGTTTTTTCGCCTACCCCTTTTCTTTGGGACTCCAGTACCCATTTCCACCCTTTAACTCTCGTTTCTTCGACCTCACCGGCCTTAGTTATGCTCAAACTATGCCAATGGTCTGGCGAGTTTTGATGGTGCTAGATCAAATCAGATCTCGCCATTGCCCTGACCTGTGTATTGAAGACCTCCCTATAGCATACCGGTTGAGGTCCCATGGCGACAGCCGTTTTCTTTTGTTTTCCACTTCCAAAAGTCCTTTAGTCCTTAAGGCCACCAAGAACGAAGACCAATGGCGGCGAAAGTTCTTTTTCGTGAAAAGAGACTCTATCGACAAGGGTTTCGATCTGCCGATTAGATGGTTAACCAAGGGTAGGATCTAGGGTTCTAGGAATATCCCCAAGTGTATCCTTAAACTATATCCTAAACTTATATCCTGATGTTTTATGCAGCAAACTTCAGAGATTTAGCACCCCCAAGTGCGGAATCCAAGTCCAGGATCAAAGGAATCTACCAACTTCCTGCCAGTGAAAGAACTTTCTCCCTGTCTCTTACAGATTCAAGCCAAAAATCAAGTTCAGAGATGTCTAGTAAGCATATTCTCAGTAATTATCTTTATTTATCAAACCGATTATTTTTCAGAGGTATTATGAGTTTAAAAATATCTTCCCTTGTGCAGTACCAGTTGTCAACCTTGAAGGCTTCCAACTTGACGAGTTGGATAGTTACTCCAGCCTTGTACCTGTCAAACAAGAATCTAAGCCGAAGTCATCTGTCACACCGAAGCCTACCACTTCAAAGACTACTACCGCTCCTAAAGCTCCTCCGGCATCCAGGACCCGGGCCTCTAGCTCCCGGAAGAGGAAAGAAATGGATTCTCCAGCCGCCTCTGAGACATTCTCTCTTGAGAATCATGGATTTAATGAAGCTACTTCATTCCTCAAGCATGCATGTTAGTCATTATCCTGCTCATTTTACCTGTATCTTTAACTGCAGGGCTTGGAACGTCTTATGCACTTGTATGAAGACGCCTGTGGGCTTAACAAGCTGCTGGAGATTAAGCTCGAAAAAGTTGAAGCCACCATAGCTGATCAAGTAACAATCGCAGCTGCCAAGTCCCAGCATTATGAAGACAAATACAAAGCAATGACCCGGGAACACCAAGCTGCCCTCCACAAAGCCAATGAGGATGCTCAGGCCAAACTAGATGCCGCTCTTCTTCAATACCAGCAGGATATGAGTTCATACCGGGACAGCCTCAAAGCATCCGTTGTTATCTCCCTTCTCCAAGCCAGGTTAAGGATGGCTTATGAGGCCAAGAGCCTGGGCTTCGAATGCCCCTCCTGGAATGTAAAGGCTTGGGAAGCAAAACTACAGGATCCTGGAGGTCATCCCATCGCTCATCCCGCAAAACATGCTGGTGAAGAGCCTTCTAAGGCGGCAGAGGAAGTGGCCAATGCTGGTGATGATGCCGAGAAGAATCCTGAGGGGGATGCTGGTGCAGATGCTGGGAAATAAGTTGCTGATCAAGAAGGTGTTGCTGCTTAAGCGGCGAAGTGGGCGATGATGGATATACGTGCCAAGGCTGGAGCCCATTTTTTTAAATTTCATGGTTGTGGTTTGTACAAACAAATTACTTTTCCTGTCGTTGAACAATTTATATTTCCTGCACTAGAACAATATGATGACCAAAGGTGGATGGGTCCTGGGTTTCAGGATGAAGCCCTTGGTCATCGGTTAGTATAACCTGTTTTGAATATCGTAACGGTTGAAGGTGGACAGGTCCCGTTTTGAGATAGAACCTTCAACTATTACGTAAGTATGGTATAGACTAATTGTGCTTTTGGTGGATGGGCCTCGGTTTGAGGTGAAACCAAAAGCACAACTTTTGACACGTTAATAATATAACTTCTTTTTAACTTATTTGTTGTAGCCTTTTAATTTCTGTCATGCAATTCTTAACGTAGATCTTAGCTTTGCAAAATCTTATACAACTATCTTTTGAAAATATCCTGATCAATATACTCAGTGATATATTATGAAAACTTTCATTAAATAGAATTTCTGAAAACTCAATCAACTTTAGAGAAAACTTTTAAAGAATAAAAGAAAGTCCACTTTCTAAAACCTGTTTTGACAATACTTGTTTGATCAAGGTTTTAATTTCAAACTAGTATTTCTTCCAAATATTTTAATCAAATATCCAGAAAAGTATTTTGAAAATACATTTTGAGAATACATCCCGAGAATTTATCCTAATCAGGATGCTTAAGCTTTTGTCAAACATATTTTCAAAAACTCAAATAATTTAAATAACGTTTACAAAGGAAAGATCATACCAGGAATAGAGCGTAACCCTATTCTCAAACTTCAATCCTTTTGCAACTTTTCCAATAAAGATGTCCCCTGTCTGAGACACTTAGTGTACTAGGTCCGAGCGTTATCCTTTGAGCTTTACACAATTACCTCAGTAGGAATGTCCCCTGTGCATAATGTCTTCGAATACTTAGAAATTTTCTGGACATCAGTTCCAATTGTATAGACAATTTTTCGTGTTACAGGGGTGATGCGTGTGAAGTGTTATATATATTAGGTGTATATTTTAAGCCCCTTTAACACTTATTTTTAGCCAAGTTTTAAATTTATAAAACACGATATTTTACTAACACTAAACACACATATGGGCAAGTGCACCCATCGTGAGCGTAGTATAGTGTTGGCAAGATACCGAGGTCGTCCAAGGACACAAGAGCTTTTAGTACCGGTTTATCCTCAACGTCTAATCAAAATAAAAAGTTTAGAAAAATGTTTTAAACTAAGAAAAATAAAAACTAACTAAAATGCTGAAAAAAAAAATAAAAGAAAAAAACAAATAGACAAGATGAATCACTTGGTTCCGACTCGTATCTAGTGTAACCTTTGATTATTTCCGCACTTTTGCACTTATTTAAGAGATTATCTTAGTTATTGTAGTAGGCCCCTCTTTTGAAGGTGACGTTACCCTCACCCCAGTAGTTTGAGTCAGCAAGGATACAATCCTAAAAGGGTGGATTATTGGACGATAATTAATTAAGTTATTAATGCAAATTATGGTAGGCCCCTCTTTTGGAGGTGACGTTACCCTCGACTAAGTAGTCTGAGTCAGCAGGGATACAGTCCTAAATAGCCGGGTTATAGTATTAATAGTAGTTAACTTATGAGGGGATCAAAGAGTTTGGACCCCCGCCATCCAATACCGTTAAGTATTGAAGGAGGTCCTACTAAATTTGACCCAGGTCCATTGCAGGACCTCTAAACGCTGAACAATGGCAAGACCTTTACCAAACCGTTCCCTTAACCCCCGACCAGGTAGCCAACATACCTCCATATAGACCGTGGAGATATGAATGGTGAAAATCTTTTATTTTATATAGACAGTAAAATAATGCCAAGACACCACGGACAAACGATAAGGAAAGATCATCTTCAACATAAGCAACTAGTTATTAAAGTCATTAATACAAAACCAAGTAAAAAGTGCGAAAATATTAGAAATAAAAAGTATTACACTAGACACTTGTCTTCACCAAGTGATGTAAGAGACTTAGGCAAACATGGCCTTGATTGTCAATAACTCTTACGATCAATCTTGGATCCCGAGACGACTCACACACTCTACGATGGACAATGGATGATGGTGTTATGGTGGTGGTGGGTGGTGGGTGAAGTGTGAGAGAGGTGGTGTGCCAAGGGATGGTTTGAGCTTGAGCCAAGCACTCCTATTTATAGGCTGAACAGAAGCTCGGGCACGGCCCCGTGTCCAGTGGGCACGGCCCCGTGTCCACACCCTTCTCTTTCTTCATTTAATGCAGCTTTGTCTTATTAGTTGACCACGCCCCCGTGTCTGCTGAGCACGACCCCGTGTGTAGAAGAATCTTTGTACTATGAAGATTTGCCTGGATTATGCGAATCTTATAGTTGACCACGGCCCCGTGTCCGCTGAGCACGGCCCCGTGGTGGGCAATAGAAGCTTCTACCACTTTGTCTTTTCTGCTGACACTTGGGCACGCCCCCGTGCTGGCTGAGCACGGGGCGTGTTCAGTCTTCTGTTGTCTTGTTTTGCTTGGGAAGATGCTGTCGTGGGGTCGGGCATGTCACGTCTTGTTCCTTTTCTTGTATTTATGTTAGATTTTGATGTCTTTTTGCTTATTTTGTTAATTTGAGCTCATTTAATCCTGAAAATACAAAAGGAAGACAAAAGCACACTTTTTCCAACATTAGTACTAAAAAAGGGTTAGTTTTATGCCTCAATTGATGTAATTTATATGTTGCATTTTGCACACATCAAATACCCCCACACTTGAATCTTTGCTTGTCCTCAAGCAAAACTCTTTAATATGTGGCTATTACACTCCCAAATGGAATGGGTAGAGAAGAAGGTTTTGGGCTTGTCGTAGAGTGTCGGGATTTCCAAGATTCTTTATTTAGTTTTATTTTTATTTATTTACAATCCTATTCGTCATGATTTATTTAAAACTTTTCATAAGATAAATTACTTATTAGGGCATAACATGCCTTTGTAAAATTTTATTTATATACAAGTTCACATACCTCACGGGGATCACTCAACACTCGGCCGAAAATGTATTTTTGTGGATCACTCGAGAGCGGCATGAAACTTACTCCTACCATAGGCTTGCCAAGCAATCAATCCTCCTCCTTTTTAACTTATATACCTTTGTAAATATCAAGAGGACTTTGTGGGTGAAGGGTTAGGCTTGGGTTAAAGGTAGGTGGTTGGGTTAGTGGTTAGTAGAAAAAAGGGCTAAAAGCGTAACAAGCGTCGGTTTTCGTAAGACTTTCTATTTTTCCATTTTTATTTTTATGAAGCTATTTTTCAAACAAAGTCATTTTTGATAAACTTGTTTGTTTATTTGCTTTTGCTTCATAATCAACATATTTTTTTAGTGGAAAGTCATATGAGAAACCGAGCTAGTTACTAAAACAAAGGGTTAAAAATGAAAAAAAAATTTGGTGGGTAAAAGGGGTGTTTATTTGGGTTATGAAATGAAAAGGTTTAGGCTCAAAGGGGCTAACTAGGGGGATTTTGGGTAGGTGGTAAAAAAAAAAGAAAAATAATGGTGTAGAAATAAAAAAAGGTTAGTCCTAATGCCTCCGTCATTTACTTACTCGGGTTTAAGTTGGTAAGGACCGGGAATGTATCGTCATGGCAAGTTCTAGAGTCGTAAGAACCAAGCGGCTATTCACACAAGAAACGAAAAATGAGCATTTAGTCTAATGATATGTAATTGTATGCTCAATAAAGGCTCAAAACTTACTTTTGTGGGAATGGGTTTTTATGTGATTAAGTATATATAATCAAATTTTAACTAAGCTTGTCATGCCTTTTCATAATTTTCTTATGTTGGTTCTTTTTATCACGACGCTATCGGTTGTAAATTCGTAAAAATTTAACCTTTTTGAGAACTTGAATTTCCCGAGTTAAACCTAGACAAGTAAAAAAAAATGAAAATTTTTGAAAAAAAATTGGGGTGATTAGCGGTTCCAATAGAGTTTTGTGTAAGGCTTGTATTTTAGGACTTGCAAGATTCAAGGTTTTAGCATCGCCCCCACCCTTAAATTACACATTGTCCTCAATGTGTCCCAAAAATAAGTTTTTAGGTTGATTGGATGTGTAAAAGGTGTGAAAAAGCAAAAATTTTGTGTTACTGGGCGCTGAACACGGCCCCGTGTTGTCCGGGCACGACCCCGTGTTCAAGTGCCAGTAACAAAATTAAATCAAGAGAAACAGAAGCCTGGACACGGGGGCGTGTTGGGTGAACACGGCCCATGTCCAGTTACCTGAACTGGGTCTTTTTCTGCAGACAGTGCAGCACGGGGCCGTGTTGGGTGGACACGGCCCGTGCCGAGCTTACTGTAAACGAAGAAATTTATCGGACGGTCCTGTTTTCCTGCATGGGGTGCTGGTTCAAATTTCCCTTGTATCCTTTGCCATCTCAAGTGTGTTTTATTCATTTCCACACCACCCAAACACCAAATTAACTTAAACCATCATTCATTAGTCATAGAGAGAATTACATATTAGTCCTAAAAATGAAAAATAAAACAGAAACTAAAAATTAAAAGTCCTAATATTAAATAGGTCAAGTGATCCGTAAAATCTTCCTAAGGAGTTCTACTTCTACAATAAGAACCAAAATTCCGGAAATAGACTTCCGGTCTAAAAGCCTTGTAGAACCCTAAGCCGAACGGTGTCCCTTAGATGTTGCTAGAGCCATTCTTCGATCTCCCTCGGGAGAAGGGAGGCGGCTTCATGTTCCTCGACATCTTGTGGAGGAGGAGCGACACCAATCGGAACCCCTTGTAGTATGTCTCGAGGAGGCTCCTGATGTAGGGCGTACCATTCGGCCAGAATGATAACTTCCGGCACCACATTCCATGCCCTTTGGGTGATAATCGGTACCAAAGGAGGAGAGGCGAGAATGTTCAACCTATGGTGCAAAAGGTTGACCTCCCGGAGACATCCTTCTAGTCCCACCGTCAAATGATTAATGCGGTCGACCAATGCCTCTTCCACACTTGTTACTTCATCAAGGGCTTCTCTTAAGGCGTAAACATAGTTTACAAGAGAATCCTCAACCGTAGATGATCTTCTCCCCTACCGGTTGTTTCTGGAATGCGACGAAGAGTTTCCGCTTGTTCTGCTTGCCATTCTGAGAAAACATACCGAAAAGAGTTCAATTTTATGGACCAGTACTTTGGACACGGCCCCGTGTTCACCGAACACGGCCCCGTGTTCAGATTTCTGCAGGATTTATGAACAAGGAATCTTGGGGTTTCAAATTGTTTTTATGATTTGTAAAGCATTTTTGAACAGAAACAACTTAAAACATTATTGTAGAACTTATTTTTAACAAGATTCCATGGTCAAAAATCTAACAAACATCTCAATAAGGCTTGAAATTATGGAAAGTTCAAGCTTTAATGGAAGTATGAGAAACATTGAAGAAGAAGATAGTGGATAAAAGAGGAAAGGACAAGAAGATCGTTGAGAAACTTCTTTTAGAAAATACCTAGGATGGTATGTGAGAATATTCCTCAAATCTCTGTCCCTGGAATGGTTCAAATGTGCAAGATTCTTGGCTGCATTTATAGAAAACGACAGCACGTTGCGCACGGCCCCGTGTCGGCTGGACACGACCCCGTGTGCAGAAGGAATCCTGACACATTTTTGTCCGCATTCTGACAAAATCAGAAGAGAATCTTTGGGTGGACACGGGGGCGTGTTGACCTGGACACGGCCCCGTGTCTAGAAGCTGTCTTATGGAATTCGTCTTTTTTTAGGAACTTTTCCGGATCGGGCGGTTCCTTACTGGATGGAACAACCCCAAAGTGCCTAAGATATCTTAATTGCTCTAGATTAAGACGAGAACGCAAGAGGTTGTCGGTGAGGGTGATTCCTATGCTATATGTAGGTGGACAAGTCCAACCCTTTTCCGGGCTCTCGTTAAAGAAGGTGTATGTCGAATTGCTCAGGTCTATGTATGCATCAAACGAAGTTGATGGGGAGTCCTTCACGGCACAATCGACACAGGGACGACTATCGCTCAAGTCCTCACTAGAGTTAGGAGTATCTTCGGAAACAACGAAGTTGTTTGAATGCGTTTCCAACCCTTCTTCTTGATTATCGTCTTGGAAAAGATTATTGAAATCTTTCCTAAGTTCTTTTAACCAATTAATAATTAGATCTTCTAGTTGAAATAATTCATCGAGAAGCATTTCTCCTAGAATATCCGGTTGGGCGCATTCGAGGGAGAGATAGGGATTATTTTTACTTTCGCCCCTCTTAAGGATACTAGGAAATGATGGGTCTATATAGTGGGGTTTATAATTTAGAAAAAAACATTCTAATTCTTTATGGTTACCACCACATAATTGACACCACATAGTACCATAAGAGTGCCGAAAGTAAAAAGTATCAGTATCACTCATGTTTGTGTCAGAAATTACCAACCGTCGGGATCTTACGGTTCTGTTTTCAGTAACTGAAACTTGGGCACGGGGGCGTGTTGAGTGGGCACGGCCCCGTGTTCAGCTTACTGTCTGACTTAAAACAGGATTGCCAGTTCCAATGATTAGGCACGGGGCGTGTTCAGCGGGCACGACCCGTGCTGAGTTCTGCAGAAGCTGAAAAATTAAGAAAAATCCTAAAAAAATGAAAAATAAGAAAAACGATTAGGCCGTTGATTCCTAAATTTCTTAAAATCCTTGTGTCCCCGGCAACGGCGCCAAAAACTTGATGCGTGTGAAGTGTTATATATATTAGGTGTATATTTTAAGCCCCTTTAACACTTATTTTTAGCCAAGTTTTAAATTTATAAGACACGATATTTTACTAACACTAAACACACATATGGGCAAGTGCACCCATCGTGAGCGTAGTATAGTGTTGGCAAGATACCGAGGTCGTCCAAGGACACAAGAGCTTTTAGTACCGGTTTATCCTTAACGTCTAATCAAAATAAAAAGTTTAGAAAAATGTTTTAAACTAAGAAAAATAAAAACTAACTAAAATGCTGAAAATAAAAATAAAAGAAAAAAAAAACAGATAGTCAAGATGAATCACTTGGTTCCGACTCGTATCTAGTGTAACCTTTGATTATTTCCGCACTTTTGCACTTATTTAAGAGATTATCTTAGTTATTGTAGTAGGCCCCTCTTTTGAATGTGACGTTACCCTCACCCCAGTAGTTTGAGTCAGCAAGGATACAATCCTAAAAGGGTGGATTATTGGAAGATAATTAATTAAGTTATTAATGCAAATTATGGTAGGCCTCTCTTTTGGAGGTGACGTTACCCTCGACTAAGTAGTATGAGTCAGCAGGGACACAGTCCTAAATAGCCGGGTTATAGTATTAATAGTAGTTAACTTATGAGGGGATCAAAGAGTTTGGACCCCCGCCATCCAATACCGTTAAGTATTGAAGGAGGTCCTACTAAATTTGACCCAGGTCCATTGCAGGACCTCTAAACGCTGAACAATGGCAAGACCTTTACCAAACCGTTGCCTTAACCCTCGACCAGGTAGCCAACATACCTCCATATAGACCGTGGAGATATGAATGGTGAAAATCTTTTATTTTATATAGACAGTAAAATAATGCCAAGACACCACGGACAAACGATAAGGAAAGATCACCTTCAACATAAGCAACTAGTTATTAAATTCATTAATACAAAACCAAGTAAAAAGTGCGAAAAGATTAGAAATAAAAAGTATTACACTAGACACTTGTCTTCACCAAGTGATGTAAGAGACTTAGGCAAACATGGCCTTGATTGTCAAGAACTCTTACGATTAATCTTGGATCCCGAGACGACTCACACACTCTACGATGGACAATGGATGATGGTGGTGGATGATGGTGTTATGGTGGTGGTGGGTGGTGGGTGAAGTGTGAGAGAGGTGGTGTGCCAAGGGATGGTTTGAGCTTGAGCCAAGCACTCCTATTTATAGGCTGAACAGAAGCTCGGGCACGGCCCCGTGTCCAGTGGGCACGGCCCCGTGTCCACATCCTTCTCTTTCTTCATTTAATGCAGCTTTGTCTTATTAGTTGACCACGCCCCCGTGTCTGCTGAGCACGACCCCGTGTGCAGAAGAATCTTTGTACTATGAAGATTTGCCTGGATTGTGCGAATCTTATAGTTGACCACGGCCCCGTGTCCGCTGAGCACGGCCCCGTGGTGGCCAATAGAAGCTTCTACCACTTTGTCTTTTCTGCTGACACTTGGGCATGCCCCCGTGCTGGCTGAGCACGGGGCGTGTTCAGTCTTCTGTTTTCTTGTTTTGCTTGGGAAGATGCTGTCGTGGGGTCGGGCATGTCACGTCTTGTTCCTTTTCTTGTATTTATGTTAGATTTTGATGTCTTTTTGCTTCTTTTGTTAATTTGAGCTCATTTAATCCTGAAAATACAAAAGGAAGACAAAAGCACACTTTTTCCAACATTAGTACTAAAAAAGGGTTAGTTTTATGCCTCAATTGATGTAATTTATATGTTGCATTTTGCACACATCAGGGGTAAAACCCAAAAATGTACTGGAGATAAATCCCGCGTATCCTGGGGGAAATCCCAAATTTTCGTGCGCTACAGGCGGGAGTGTATAAACTCCAAGACTTAGAAAGGTGAAAACCTTTAAACCTTAGAGAGTATGAAAATACCCTTTCGTGAGAGAGGGTGATCAATCCTCATATACCTTTAGGATTTAGGATATAGCCAATAGTAACGAAATTGTCAGCCACTTTTACATGGACTGGTCCCGCCACCTTGAACTATTCCCGAATAACTTGCGCTCCAGGCGGGGTGTTAAACCCAATTCGGAAGAAAGGTGAATACCTTTAAACATGTGAAGGGATCAGGATCCCTTATACGTGAGATAGGGGGCCAATCCTCTAATCTTCCGAAGTATCCTGAGTGTGTATCCTGGTGCTATATCCCGAAGCATATACTGCAAAACATCTTCAAACTAAGGTGGGTGTTAGCTTGGCTAACACCCCTCCGATGCTTAAGTCAGTATTGGGTTTCAAAGAATAAATCAAATCAAACATATTTAAAAGAGATAAAATTCATACCATCCTGAGTTAGAAATTAAATTCTAAACTCACTTGAAATAAAGCTTAAGGTGTATAGCATTCCAGGATCTCGGTAGCATATCCCCCTCCATATTCTTGAGTCGGTATGCACCTTTTCCTGATTCTGATTCAACCTCATATGGTCCTTCCCATTTTGGAGCCAGCTTTCCATCAGCAGGATTAGTAGTATTCTGAAAAGCCTTTCTTAACACCCAATCTCCAACTTTGAACCTTCTAGTCCTTATATTCTTATTGTATGCTCTGGATATCCTTTGTTGATATGCTGCCATTCTTAGCCGTGCTGCATCTCTTGTCTCATCAATAGTATCCAGCTCCTGGCATATGACTTCAGGATTCTGTTCAGGATTCCTGAGGTTGGATCTTGCTGTGGGTATCACCATTTCTATCGGGATCACCGCTTCTACTCCAAACACTAAGGAAAATCGGGTTTGACCAGTTGCATTTTTTACCGTCGTTCTATCAGCCCACAAAACAAAGGGTAGTTCTTCTGCCCATCTTCCTTTCTTGGCCCCTAATCTCTTCTTCAAGTTGTTGCAATTATCTTATTTGAGGATTCAGCTTGTCCATTTGCTTGAGGATGTACCGGGGTAGATGTAATCATTTTGATTCCCCAACTCTTGCAGAAGTCAGTAGTCCTTTTACTTATAAATTGAGATCCGTTGTCACAAATTAACTCAGCTGGTATTCCAAACCTAGTCAGGATATTCCTTTTTATGAAGGATACCACTTCCTGATCTCTAACTTGAACAAATGCTTCTGCTTCAACCCACTTGGAGAAATAATCCGTCATTGCCAACATGAAAACCTTTCCTCCTGGAGCCTTTGGAAGCTTTCCCACTATATCCATACCCCACTTCATAAACGGCCAAGGGGAAACAATAGGATACAGCGGTTCAGCAGGCTGATGTAATATGTTAGTATGTCTTTGACATGCATCACATCGTCGAGCATATTCTGTGGCATCTTTCCTCATCGTCGGCCAATAATATCCTGTCCTTAATATTTTTGAGAATAAGGACCTGCCCCCAGTATGGTTGCCATAATCCCCTTCATGTATATCCTGAAGTACTTCTTTGGTTTTGGGATTCTCCAAGCACCTCAGATATGGTCCTGCAAGAGATTTCTTATACAAAACATCATTAATAATAGTGAATCGTGATACCTTCATTCTAAAGGCTTTAGGATTCTCATTCTTTGGGATGTGTCCTTCCTTGAGATATCTTATGATTGGAGCCGTCCAGGACTTAGGATCCTCCTCAGGATACTCCTCATCGGGATTCTGAATACTTATTACTTCCTTATCCTGAGGATTCGTCGCAGGATATAGGATATGTAATATTGGTATTCGGGTCCCTTCCGGTATCCTGACCGATGATCCTAGATTTGCTAAGGCATCAGCTTCAGTGTTATCCTCTCTTGGTACCTGTTCAAGTGTAAAAATATCGAAATATCCTGCTAATTTTTTGAGAATTTCGAGATACTCGATTAACTTCTCTCCTTTAACTGCATAGGTTCCATTAAAATGATTAGCGATTAACAAAGAGTCAACATATACTTGCAAATTCTTGATATTCATATTTTTAGCCAACTCTAATCCTGCAATTAAAGCCTCATATTCTGCCTCATTATTAGTAGCAGGAAATTCACACCTAATAGCCTAGGGTAGTATGTCCCCCTGTGGCGATTTTAGTAGTATACCTAAACCTACACCTCTTACGTTAGATGCACCATCAGTATACAATGTCCAACATTCTAAGTTTTCTCCTAGCTGCTGTACTTCTAAATCTACTTCGTTTTGATTGTCACTACTGAAATCAGCCACAAAGTCAGCTAAAGCCTGAGACTTTATGGCATTTCTAGGCTCATATACTAAATCATAAGCACTCAGTTTTACTGACCACTTAGCCAACCTACCTGACATCTCTGGTTTCCTAAGCACGTTTTTAACAGGATAATTGGTTTTAACATGAATCCTATGCGTCTCAAAATAATGTCTAAGTTTTGTTGATGCCATAACTAGGGCTAATATCAATTTCTCTAGATGAGAATATCTAGTTTCAGCATCTAGTAAACTTTTACTAACATAATAGACAGGATATTGCTGACCTTCATGGTCCTTTATAAGAACGACACTTACAGCATTCCCTGATACAGCGAGGTATAGGGATAGTGGTTCACCATTTTCAGGCTTCATCAATAGAGGTGCAGTTGAGAGATATTTCTTCAAATCCTGCAAGGCTGCTTCATGCTTTGCTTCCCATTCGAACTTCTTATTCTTCTTGAGGATATCATAAAATTCCTTGCATTTTTCCGAGGATCTTGAAATAAATCTGTTCAATGCTGCTACTCGGCCTGTCAACCGTTGAACATCCTTCATATTTGAAGGTGATTTGATATCCAAGATCGCTTTTGGTCACCATATATCCTCTTTTGGTCACCATATATCCTAGAAACTTTCTTGCCCCCATTCCGAAATGGCACTTAGCAGGATTCAGCTTCATGTTATACTGATCTAGGATATCAAATGCTCCCTTAATATCCTGGAGGTGATCCTCAGCCTTTCTAGATTTCACCACCATATCATTGATGTACACCTCCATTGTGTCCCCCAGCTTATCTTTGAACATCATGTTCACCAATCTCTGGTATGTTGCACCTGCATTTTTCAAACCGAAAGGCATAGGAGTATAGCAATAAATACCTGTTGGAGTCATGAAGGCGGTATCCTCCTGGTCCGAAGGCTCCATTTGAATCTGCTGAAATCCTGAGGATGCGTCCATGAATGTTAACATCTCATGCCCGGAAGTAGCATCCACCATTGCATCGATATGAGGAAGAGGAAATGGGTCTTTAGGACAAGCCTTATTCAAGTCCGTGTAATCTACACAGACTCTCCATTTCCCATTTTTCTTCTGTACTACGACCACATTTGCCAGCCATCTTAGAAACTTGACTTCTCTGATCATTTTGGACTTCAACAACCTTTCAACTTCCTCTTGTATGATTGTATTTCTTTCAGGAGCAAACTTCCTTCTTGTTTGCTGAACAGGCTTGAACGACCTGTCAATTCCAAGCTTCTGAGTAATAATGTCTTTGGATATACCTGTCATATCCTCATGCTTCCATGCAAATGTTGACATCCTGCACTTCAAAAAGTTAGTTAATTGTTCTTTAATATCCTGAGGGATATTGGTTCCTACGAGCACCGAGATATCAGGATTATCCTGATCCAGGATAACTTTCTTCATATCCTGCTCTGAAGCCTCCATGATATCCTGGGCCCGCATCTTTAATTGCTATGCTGGATTAGGCTTGGTTGAGGATTTCATTGAGGATGAGTAGCATTCCTTTGCCTCCTGCTGATCACTATCAACTTTGACGACCCCCCAAGGGGTAGGGATCTTGATGCACTGGTGATAAGTCGATGGCACAGCCTTCATGTCATGGATCCATGGCCTGCCTAGTATGATGTTATAGCAGGATAGGGAGTCCATCACACAGAAGCGTTGTATCGAGTTGACCCCTTCAACATATACTGGTAACTTTATCTCTCCTACGGTATTCCTAGCTTCTCCACTGAAACCAACGAACACAGTGGACTTTGAAGTAATGTCCATCGGAGATACATTCATCCTCTTCAATGTTTCCAGCTGAATTATGTTGACAGAGCTACCATTGTCCACCAATATCCTACGTACAAAATGGTTAGCAACATATAATGTTATTACGAGAGCATCATGGTGAGGATCCTGGATAGTATACCTGTCATCATTATCAAAAGTGATCACTTTATCGGTTGTAAGGGTAGTCATTCTGGCTGGTTTGTCTCCCCTTTCAGTCTTAGCTTCCTTTGCATATCTCTTGGCCGCAGAATACGAAGTCCCACAAATGTCGGATCCTCCTGAAATAAAGTTAATTATTTTGGCATCTGCTGGGGGTGATGCTGCTCGTTCAGGATCCTTCTCAGGATCCTGACCTTTATTCTTCTTTCTTCCCAGCAAATCCTTCAGGTACCCTTTGCTTAACAGGTAACTTATTTCTTTCCTTAGAGCAATGCAATCCTCGGTCAAATGTCCGAAATCTTCATGGAAGGCACACCATTTGGATTTATCCTTCCAATCAGCTTTCTGCTGGTTCTTTCGAGGCCACCTAGCCTTGTCTCCTAAACCCTACATAGCATACATTAACTCAGGTATATTAACAGAAAA
This sequence comes from Helianthus tuberosus, assembly GCA_030545235.1. Lineage (NCBI taxonomy): Eukaryota > Viridiplantae > Streptophyta > Magnoliopsida > Asterales > Asteraceae > Helianthus > Helianthus tuberosus. Next base: position 34,122 of record JARYGA010047584.1, read on the forward strand.
GCAATATTCAGATAATTCAGGATATTCTTCAGGATCCTCGTCTTCAACAACATTCACTTTCTTGTTATCATTTCTACCATATGGCTTGGAGCGATATGGTTTATACGAGGATTCTGATTTCCTGTTGACTGATTCGTAGGTTGAGGTAGAATTCATCCTCTCTTGCATATTTTTGTCATCTTCCAAGAGAATATATCTCAAAGCCCTGTTACGAGCTTCGTCAAGATTCCTGCAGGGATTCATTACAAGATCCTGATAAAACTGAGAATCCTTTTGTAACCCCATCTTGAAAGCCTGCACAGCTGTTGCAACATCAAGATGAGGGATATCCAAGGATTCCCGACTAAACTTGTTCACATAATCCCTCAAGGATTCCTGAGGTCCTTGAGTTATCCTGTAAAGATCACTGGTTAGTTTCTCAAAGCTCCGACTGCAAGAAAACTGACTGTTAAATAAATTAACCAAATGAGCAAACGAAGTAATTGAGTGAGGAGGAACATTTAACAGCCATTTTAAGGCTGATCCTGTCAAGGTAGAACCGAAACCCTTGCACAAGCATGCTTCCTTGAGCTACGGAGGAATGGGGTTAATCTCCATTCTTTCTCTATATTGGGCAACATGCTCTTCAGGATCCATAGTCCCATCATACAATTTCATGTTGGGGGTCTGAAATCTTTTTGGGATTTCAGC
>JARYGA010047585.1:0-37261 GCA_030545235.1 Helianthus tuberosus
GTGAATATTAATATCTGAACCCATATCCGAAATTTTGGATATTTTAACAAGTATCCGAATTTATAAAAAAATCAAAAAATCCGTTTCGTGCATTAAAACTAAACAATCATAAATCCACATCCGAATCTGATTATTTACTAATTTTTATTATATTTTACTATATTTCAAACCAAACATAATGCTCATATAATATATACTAGGTTACAACCCCGTGTATCACACGGGTTTATAAATGTAATGTTATATAATTTTATTACTATAAATAAGCAACAACAATATGCATTGAAACTTGTACATTGTGCTTTGGGGTTTTTTCAAAAAAAAAACTTGATTTTTTACTTTTAACCCAAAGGTTTTTATCTTTTACAATTTTAATCCTACATAATTTGTTTTTTTAATTTTAACCCAAAGGTTTTTACTTTTTGCAATTTTAATCCTACATAATTTGTTTTTTTTAACTTTAACCCAAAACTCTTCATTATTTGCAATTTAACTTCACAACTTTTATCACTTATACTTTTCATCTTTGGCAAATTTTCGGTTTACGTATAGTTCTAAATTTTTCGAGTTAATACGATGCAACGAACGAGTGTGGTTCAACTTTTTTATGTTTTGTTTCAAATTTTGCAAGTTAACACGGCGCAACGTACATGTGTGGTTCAACCTTTTTACCTATATTTTTTCATGTTTGACAGATTCGTCGCAACACGCAGATCCTAGGTCGAGTCAGTGTTGGTAATCGATAACGGTTGTGTGACATTAGTATTATTTGACATTGTTTTACGCCCCGCCGCAACACGGGGTGTGCTTTGGGGGTTTTCCAAAGAAAAAATGGTTATGCATATAGTTGTCGTAACCTTGGCTTTGGGGGTTTTCCAAAAAATGATTTTTTTTTCTTTTCACTCAAAAGTATTTCATAAATTACTTTTAACACAAAACTATTTGTTTTTTACTTTTATCCCAAAACTTTTTATCTTTTGCAATAAATCCTCACAACTTTTTTTACTTTCAACTTTGGTCCTTTATAGTTTTTATTTTTCGCAAATTTTTCGCTTTATGCTTGGTTCTAAATTTTGTGACTTAACACATCGCAACGTGCGTCTTTGGTTTAACGTTTTTACGTTTCGTTCTAAATTTTGCGACTTAACACGACGCAACGTGCGTGTGTGGGTGAACGTTTTTACATCGTCTATTTTTTCCCCGTTTGACAGGTTTAACATAACGTGCGGGTCCTAGATCGACTGCGTCTTTGGTTTAACGTTTTTACGTTTCGTTCTACATTTTGCGAGTTAACACGACGCAACGCGCGTCTGTGGGTGAACGTTTTTACGTCGTCTATTTCTTCCCCGTTTGACAGGTTTAACATAACGTGCGGGTCCTAGATCGACTTAGTTACAACTAAAGAATCCCCGCCGCATTGCGGCGGGTCTCAATCCTAGTTAATACTAAAAAACAGTGTGTTAAATAAAAATATGCATTGCACGGGTAAATAATAATTGAATAAAATATGATGTAATTTGTTAACATATAGGGGACGGTTATCTTGAGAACGCTAAATACTTCGAGAACCGTAAGAACGAAAGAAATAAACCACTCAAAACAAATTTTTTTAATACAAACCTCATTTTAAATTAAGATACAACATCAAATAAAAGAATTTACAACATCAAATAATTAATTTCTCTTCTCAAAATCACCCTTATTAGATTTTTTTATACATGTGTAAATATAACAAATTTACACACGTGCACGGAAGCAGTCTCTCTATTACTACGGGGTAGAGGTAAGACTATCTACATCTTACCCTCCTCATACCCTACCTTAGCTTTGCTATTAGTGGGATTTACTGAGTATGATGATGATGATACATGTTTAAATATAACAAATTTACACACGTATAAATGACAAACTTACACATACGTAATTTTTTTATTTACGAATTCACATAAATTTGAACATGTAAATTAAATTTCTAATTTTTTTATTTACGAATTCACATAAATTTGAACATGTAAATTAAATTTCTAAAATAATAAGTGTAATTTATTTTAATTTGAATTGTTTTTTACCAAGTTCTCGCGGTTTTTCATTCGTTCTCACGGTTCTTAAAATATTTAGCGCTCTCATTTAAACCTTCCTCTGTCAAGATATGTATTTAATAAAATGAACGTTGATGTGAATTATAAACTTTCTAAGTTTAGTTTTTAAACTCGTTAGCATGCATTAGCCCAAGAGTTTGTAAGTCGGCAATATATCGGTGGTCGTAAGGGTTTTCATCGATTTCAGCAGGGACTCTTTAATTTTTTATCCTCCTTTAAAAACAAAACAATCACAATTACAAAACTAATAAGGAATCTTCGTAAAATTTTATAATTATTGTTAATGGATTAGATATAATGCTTGAAACTCGGGTAGTTAAATGAGTTTGTTTTGGTTATATATTACTAAAGACCGATAAAATTAAAAAGCAAAATACAGTCTATCAAGTTATATAAAATAAACCTTATCTACAACTTATGGAAAATTTATATATTTCGAATTATACTGCCAAATCTCATAACCAAAGGGAAAATTAGAGAGTGGCTGAGGAGGTGACATGTGTCCACAAACGGGTTTCTTTTATTATATAGTATAGATTTACTAGAGTAAATGTCAATTTACGTCCCTGAGGTTTACACCAAAACGCAGAATCAGCCCCTCATTTGAAAAAAAAAACGCTACAATCCAGTCCCTAGGGTTGTCGATTGCGTTTAATAACGTCCATCCTTGTATTTTCCAATTACCATCCATTTATTTAGTTAATAACTTAAAGGGCAAAATGGTAAGCTCACCCAAAAGTTACACCGCCCTTTCATATTATTCTCCAAGCTTGTTTGAGAAGCTCATTTTCAATCCCCCCCACCCTTCTTCCACACATGTTACCTCACCGGAGAAAAAATTCCGTCCAAACGATTGATAAAATCAGACAATTAATTAACTAATTTGATATTAATGTGTGCTTAGAGTGCTCGAGTAAGACATCATCCTCGCCATGAACTAATAATAATAATCAAAATCCACAGATTTGAGCATTTTCACTAAAGAAGTAAGAAACCTACAACATATCTGCTACACAAGCAGAGAAAACAAGAGATTGAAGATCGAGATCTGGAAACCGAAAGAAAAATGAATGAAGAACTTACCTATTTGTAGAAATTGGCGAAGATGATGATGACGACGAAGCAACAACTAATAAAACCGATCGCAAATGAATCCACGACGAAACCGTAACTTCTCCGACGGTCATCCAGAAAACCACACCTACAACTACACCTACACCTCCATCGCTCTTTCCGTCAACGAAACAGTAACTTGTCAGACGAACATCACCACCGGAGAATAAATCAAACATCAATGAGCAAATCAGCACCAGAAGAAGCGAAATTACAACATTAACCTTGCTGTTCTTCCTCTTTATTGTTGTTGTTAGCCCTAATTATCCCCACCCCATAACCTCTTTAAACACCTACTTTCGAAACCTTTTGAATATGGAGGGAATTGCTGATCAATTACAAAAGGGGCCGAAATGGTCATGAAAGTTTTGAGGGTAATTTAGTCTTTTTACAATATTTAAACCGGTAAAATATAAGGAGGACATGACTGAACGCAATCAACAACCCCAGGGATTGGATTATAGTGTTTTTTTTCAAATGAGGGTTGATCCTGCGTTTTGATATAAACCTCGGGGACGTAAAGTGACATTTACTCTATTTACTATTTTTTTAGTGTTCGGATATCAGCAATCCGATTATCCAAAAACTTTTGAAAGCAATATCTGAATCCGAAAATTAGGATATTTTGGATATGGATTATCGGATTACCTCTACGTAAGGGTTATAAAAATTAGAAAATGTTGTATGGTGTACAATCAAGGGAACCCATTTTCACTATTAATGATAACTTAATAAGATCAAAACTATAATATTGACACACACATATGATATACACTCACTAAATAGTATTTTTTTAATTAAGATTATTATTTTTATTATATATTACCTGTTTATTTTCAACAACTACATAAATCAGTGTCGGCGGAAACAGTGGTTAATTGTGGTTGGCCATTTTTGGCGGCCATTTTTTTTTTCTTATAATAGTTATTTATAGGTCTTGCCAACTTACAATTTTATCTCAATTTTAAAATTATGAATTTGCCCACTCATATAATAGTTATTTATAGGTCCTGACAAGTTATAATTTTATCTCAAGTTTAAAATTACGAATTTGCCCTCCGTTACAAAATAAAATTTTGGTTTTGCTCCCTGCCTAAATTTACGATTTTGCCCCCATTTAAAAAATACGATTTTGCCCTCGTTTCAAACTAAAATTATGCTTTTGCACACAGCTAGAGTCCTGCCAAATTACGATTTGGTCCTCAGTTTAAAATTACGATTTCGCCCACAGTTCAAAATAAATATTTGGTTTTGCCCTCAGCTAGAAATCACGCCTTCGCCCGCAGTTAAAAAAATACGATTTTGCCCACATTTCAAAATAAAAAAATTGCTTTTGCCCTCAGTTCAAATATTATTTTACCTCCATTTCAAAAATACGATTTTACCCCATCTAAAAATTGCAATCTTGTCATCGTTTTTTTTTTGGCAAAACTAAGGTAGTGTTTTATTTTATTTGGTTGACTAATTTTGTTTTTGTTCGTGCCAAACAACTGTCTAGCACTCGCTAATTCGTCCTGACAAATTATTGTTTTACCCCAAACTCTAAATTACACGCTTACCATCGTTTTAGTTATTTTTTATCATAACTGTGGCAGTGTTTTTCTTTAATTGGTTAACTCGATGATCTTTTTTGAGATCGTGTTATAAGTAGTATGTATAACTAACCGAAATAAAGGCTTACATGTTATTAAACTAAGAAATATTCGGTTTAGCGCCCCACAACGCGGGCGGCGCATACCTCTAGTTAATATTAATTTGCAAAGTAAAAATAAAAATAAAAATAAACTCCTTTCACACAAACACTATTCAATTTGTTTGACTTTTTTTCTTTTACTTTTTAATATTATTTACTTTTAACCACAATAGTTTTCATCTTTTACATAACCCTTATAATTTTCATCTTTTACACTTTTGTCACAAACATTTTCTTTTTAATCCCAACATTTTCTCACTTTTAACTTTGGTCCCTATACTTTACATCTTTTACAAATTTATCGTTTTACGATTCGTTCTAAATTTTTCGAGTTAACACGCGGCAATGCGCGCATGTGGTTCAACGTTTTTACGTATAATTTTTTACGGTTTAACAGCTCCGTCGAAACTCGCCGGTCATAAGCCGACTTAGTTATTCTTTTCTATGTTTTACCTTTTCGGTCTATTTTTTGCGAATTAACACGTCGTAACGTGTGTGTGTGTGATTAATCATTTTTACGTTTACTTTTTGTTCGACTTATCGGTCTCATTGCAAAGCACGGGTCCTAGATACTACTATATATTAATTACCAACTTTTGTATGCTTTATTGGTTGTACGATGATTTGTTAATAAGTTTTTTGCCTTTCTTTTTTAATTTTTTACTTTTAACCCTAGCACGTGTATTTTTATCTCATTTGATAGGTTCGTCGCAACGGTCAAGCTCTAGATGATAATATAAATCCTGATACTTAATATTTTGAAATATATCATAAAATATATAATACTTAATTCTCCCAAACATACATAATAATAGATGGTACTTTTAGACTTAGTTATTCTTTTCTATTTATAGTTATATACATTATTTACTATAAAAATATAATTGAAAACTTATTAGAATTAACTAAATATAATAAAGGGCTAACTTTGTAGAATAGTAACCAAGTTTTAAAAGTGTTCCAATTAGGTCACTTAAGTTTTAAAAGTGTTCTAATCATGTCACTCAACATTCATTTTTCATTAAAATTAAAGGTTTTTTCATCAATTTCATAAGTAACCATGATGATGTGGATTTTTGTTTCTTTTTTCCCTTTTATTTGATGCTAACTTCGAGTGATGACGTGGATTGTAACTTGTTTTTTTTTTAATGTAATTAAAGTGTTTTTAATTTTAATAACTATTGTAGGATCGTTTTCTGACCCGAACGAGTCGTTCAGAAGAGTTTATCTCAACACGAAAGGCGGAAACAGACGTGTAGAGTGCAATTCAGCTAGATTTACTCATTAAACTGTTGTATGATTGATTCTATAACGTTTTACAACCTGACAACACTTCGGCAGCACTTCGTTGCTCTGGCCGGAAAGATACAAATGATGAACGTTTGAAGGCTATTTATAGAACAAGACCCTGTCCGTTTGAAGGTATCATGGCACTCTTCAAACGGTCACCTCTTCAAACGGTTACCATCTCAAACGGTCACGACATATTCAAACGGTCATCCATGTTCAAACAATCGTTTCTAGAATCCTATTTCAAGTAATTATGTTTTGTCTTCTAGTTCCATGATGCAATGATGATGTCACTCTTATGATGTCATCATCAAGAATGATGACATCACTCTTGTTCAAATCTGCAACGAACCCGAGACTCGATATAAGACGAAGACGACAGATGTATGCACCAACAACTATAATTTCATATATTAAAATAATCCGACCCCAACGTCTTATGCTTCATTTTTTTCTTGACACATAGAAAAACGGACATGACTCAATTTGAATGTTAAGTTATCTAATCGGGACAAAAAGGATACGAGTGACCTAATTAAAACATTTTTTTTGAACGGCCAACAGAAATTATTTTATTCAGAACTAGCAAGACGCTAGACACCAAATTTACAAGATAACGTAAAGCCAGATATATATCAATTGGCACACCAAACTAGTCTAACCAGATTACAAATCTAAGATTGGTTGAAAATGTCGAACTTCTTCCAATTCTCCCATGTTATGTCGATTTCTTTCGACCGATTTTTGATCCATAAATAACCCGCCGATTTTGTTACTTCTAGAACCTTAGTAACATCAGGAAGAGAATTGTTAAAAACCACCTCATTTCTCATACGCCAGATGCACCATAATACTATTAGAACTATAGCGTGCAAGGCTTTCTTCTTTTTCCTCGAACCCGGGCTGAATGTATGTAGTTCCAGGAGGTCCCTGATATCGAATGCTAAAATGGGTGGGAGTTTGCACCAATTTGCTATACTCTGCCATACCAGTTGAGCGAAATGACAAGAGGTAAATAGATAATCACACGATTCCTCGTATTCGGCACATAAGACACAAACCGTATCGGCCACGGGAATATTTCTCTTTGATAAAGCTACTCTAGCGGCCAACCTCTCTTTCTCTGCTCTCCACACCACCATACTAACCTTTTTTGGAACCCAATTATTCCAAACAAACACGTAATTAGAACATTTTTAAAACTTAGTTACTATTCTTTAACAATTTCCCTTTAATAAATGAACACATTATATAAAAAAGCGTATTTAAGAACAAGCATATTAAATATTCTTTGCTATACAACCATATTGAGGTTTGACAAATGATCCCTGAGCCGTAACTCATCATTAGAATTCGTATCTTTCCTGGTAACATTGGTGGTTGGGTACTATGTTATACATGAAGACTTCTATAGTTTAAAACTTATAGCTTATTATTTGAGACTTGTATAAACAGAAATTTATATATTTATCAAAATTTTTAAAAAATAAGTTGGCTTGTCAAGCTGCAAATGAATAAAGTTAAATGCAAGTTGTTCTTCCGACGCCACATTGGACATATAGCATACGAATCATATCAACTTGTATTGTTATCGACCTTAGTGTAAATTGACATTAGCTCAACTCAAACTTAGTGGTCGATAAGAAGTCATTAATTTGAGATATTATCGTTGTAATAAATGATTATTGTTAACTACAAGACATAGAAAGGAAAGATGAGAAAAGAGAATAATGATTGTAGTAATCAAACCTCTAATGATTATTTGTTGGAACCATAGTACATATAACTTTAGGTCTTAATGAATTTAAATCTTATGTAAAAGGGAATGCATCTGTTTTAGAGTAATGTACAGTAATGTACAAGTGGTGTATGCATCTGTTTAAATCTTAAGAAGTTTTATAACAACATAACCATAGTAAATAAGATAACAAGGAACATAAATTTAGAAAAAAAAAAATGTAATTTTCTATGGCTAACTCAGATATGAGACACCCACTAACCTACTGCTAAATCTATAACATTGTCTATCGTGAAGATATATCACTCTCAACCACTTAGACTAGAGGATATGGTGAGGAGGCCCATCTCCATGAGGATGGGCCGTCACGTAGGCGCCACATCACCGGCTCATGGGGGATGGACCTCCTTCACTTTTGAGGGGTGGAGGATGGGGCTACCCCACCTTAATATTTTATAATTTCCTAAGTTTTTTTTATTAACTTAATAAAAACTTTATAAAAATTAAAAAATACAACATAAAACAACATAAATAAATTCATTTCATAACATAAAAAAAATTACATTTCCTAAAAAAAAACATTTCCGAAAAAAAAAATTACATTTCCTAAAAATAAAAAATTACACTACTCGTCTTCGTCTCCGTCACCGTCCCCGACGTTTACGTTGTTCCATATATGTTCTACCAAATCCTGTTGAAGGTTTGCATGCGTGAAGTCGTTGGTTAGCGCGAACGAGTTTAAATCCTGTTGCGTCGGATCTACCGGAACAGTATTCCCGTAAGATGCATTCTCATCATACTCACAAATCGCCCGACCTTCGTCTTCAATAATCATGTTATGGAGCAAAATGCAAGCGTACATACAAAGGCGCAACCTCTTCGGTGTGAACGCACGTGCCGGTTGTTCAATTTTTTTTAAACACTAAAAGCACGTTCGATGTCTTTTCTTGCAGCTTCTTGACGCTTGGCGAATTTTTTCCTTTTTTCGTCCTCGGGAAATGAAAGTCTTGACAATTGTAGACCAAGACGGATATATTCCGTCAGCAAGATAATACCCGCGTCTATACTCAACCCCTGAAACTGTAAAACGGGTGTCCGGACCGATTCCATTAATGACATCGCTAAAGATCGTCGATTGTTATAGCACGTTGAGGTCGTTGAGTGAACCAGGGAGCCCAAAGAAAGAATGCCAGATCCACAAATCTTGTGACGCCACAGCCTCAAGTATTAAGGTTGGATGGCCGTGATCACCTCGCGTGTATTGTCCTCGCCACGCAGCCGGGCAGTTATGCCACACCCAATGCATACAATCAATACTACCAAGCAATCCCGGAAACCCGTGCCTTGCTTCATGAGCTTGGTACAACTGTTGAACATCATACGCGTTTGGTTTCCGCAAATATTGTTTGCTATACAGTTTCACCACATTATGGCAAAACCGATACAAACATTCCCGCGAAGTTCTTGCCGACATCTGTAAGTACTCGTCCAAAGCGTCGGCCACTGTCCCGTACGCCAGTTGGCGAATGGCCGCAGTACACTTTTGTAACGTGGTGAACCCTTCATAATTCCGAGCATCGGGTCGTTGCGTGAAAAACGGGTCTAGCCCCGCCAAATCATCAGCAATCCGTGTGAATAACCGGCGACTCATTCGGAACCTTCGTTTGAAAATGTCGGCATTGTAAAGGGGTGCATCCGAAAAATAATCGTTCACCAATTTCTCGTGCGCTCCTGTCGTTAAAAATATTTAAATACGAGGAAATATATAAATATATAAAATTTATTAATGACAAACCTTCGCGGTCTCTGTTAATTCGTATTCGTCTGGTAATAACGTTTTCAGACGAGCCATCTTCTTCTTCCTCTTCCTCCTCCAAAAGAATCTGCGCCGCCTTTACCACAGCGTTTGCGAAAAAACATCTCCTCTTCGTCCGAAGAAGACGAGGACCACCAAGAATTAGATGCCATTGTGGATGAAAATATATTTTTTTATAAAAGATTGATATAAAAATGAGAGTGTTTTTTTATAAAAATGGATGAGAATGGGAGAAGAATGGGTGAAATATTGAGGAAATGGTATAAAAAATGGAAGAAGAATGGGTATATATTTAAAGTGAAAAAGGTTTTTTTTTTTTTTTTAATAATTCTAGCCGTTATGTAACGGCTATATGTTTGAATTGGCCCGTCGACATCGTCTTTGGGGAGCCGGGGACGACGGAACGGAAGGGAGGGGGGCGGTGTGGGGGACCGGCGCCGGGCCTAAGCCAGCCCCCATACCGTCCAGTCTTATGGAAAAATACTTTTATAATGATTTTATAGTGGAAAATCATGCATCTATCATTGATAATTATATAGATTCTCTATATCGATCGTAATTGTAAATTGATGATAAAAACTTTGAAAAGTTGGCACGAAAAGAAATGGATGGAACATCTCTAGAATTCCATGCACACCTCTTCAAACCATCATTGTGTTTGCCTACATAATGACCCTCTTTTCTTACCTTTATGTAGCAGATTAGACTAATTTTAATTTAGTATATGATTATTTTTTTGTTCATTTATATAAAATAGTTAAAATTGTTGTACATTATGATAATTTATAACTTAATGAGGGTTTGCTATAGGAGGACAGTTTGCAACCATAGAACGGGCTTTAGCTACTGGAGGACGATGCCCCTCCCCAATTCGAATTCCGTTAAATCGTAGTTGACTAAAAGTATAATCATACACTCGGTTTAACTCTTCCACAGTTAAATCGCTTGGGTGTTGAGGACGGTGGACTTTTGGGGTTTGAGCATCACCTGGAGTTTGAGGACGAAAGATTGCTAGAGGAGGGTTTGAAGGTGCAGCAAGGTAGACTGCTGGATGAGGGTTTATAGGTCAAACATAAGATCATCAAAAACTCCTACACCTATCCTACATAAGATCATCAAAAACTATTTAGTCCTCTGATTATCAGGTGGATATTGGAAGTTGAGGAAATGGCGGCCATACATGGTGACAACCACGTGGCACCAGAGCTGTGGTGGATAATGATGCGGATAGGCCCGATCTCTTTAGTTATCTCTTTATTTGAATTTTATATTTTATCTTATTTTGTTTCCTTTTGAATTATGATTCATATCTTATAAATAGGATGTTTCGGGTTATTATATTAGACAGTTTTTGGTTGATTATTAATATAAAGAACTTTGTTCTTGGAAACTTTGGTTCGATTTATCGTCTTTGATTATCAATTGTTTCTTGAGTCATTTGATCGCATGCGAAATTGCATCAGATAAGTTCATCCTCACCTTAATTGCAAAAAAAAAAAAAAAAAAAAAAAAAAACAGTAGATTGTTAGGTAACATTCGACTTAATCATTAAACAATTTTATTAAAGACTCTCATCAAATCAAACAATGAATCATTTAAAGAATGTCAACAATTTGATTAAACACTTAATCAACATTTGAGTTTCATCCCTGTTTCAATCCAGGGGTATATCCATCAATGAACATTCGGCTTTCTTTTCATCCCCCTATCAATATACGAACAAATAAAACAATGACCAGTTGCTAATCGACTAAGTTGTAGACTTTATTTCAATCTAGGTGTCTGCAAAATCATGAACAGTTAACCCTAAGACGGTTCAAACCACAATCATGGAAATTAAGCATACAGACCTAACCTAATCGTAGCCCCTGTAATCTTATACCCTATAACATCACAAGTAGGGCTGTAAACGAACCAAACGAACAGTTCGTGAACTGTTCGGCGGGAAGTTCGTTTATGTTCGTTCGATTAGCTTAGCGAATGAACACGAACAAAAAATTTTGTTCGGTTAACTTAGCGAACGAACACGAACATAGGTCTCGTTAGTTCAACTGCGTTCGTGAACGTTCGGTAACATGTTCGGTTACGTTCGTCCGTGTTCGTTTCATTATATTAAAAAATAATAAATAATAAACCTTTTATCTAAACATATTAAAAACTTGAAACCCTATTTTTTTTTCTAAGTTAGCTAAAATTTGGACATGCTAAGACATTTTTGGGGATAATTATGTCTAAGTTAGTTAAAGTTGATTCATCGTTTGGTGGTTTATTAGACTTCTTGTGTTTTGATTTATCATTTGATGGTCGTATTTAACTACTTATATCCAATGTTTAAGGATAACAATATTTTTATTTTTTTATTTTAGTTAAATGTTCGTTTGCGTTCTTTTTTATTTGCTTGCATTCGTTTGTGTTCGTTTGTGTTCGAGACCAGTGTTCACGAACTGTTCATGAACAACTGAATTTCCTTAACGAATGAACATGAACATAAACTTATGTTCGGTATACGTTCGTGAACAGTTCGCGAACATGTTAATTTCCTTAACGAACGAACACGAACATGGCCTTGTTCGTGTTCGTTCAGTTCGTTTACAGCCCTAATCACAAGTATCGATGATCGGTGGCTGGAATCGACCTAGTAGAAGTAGGAACACACCTGAAATCTCCCTGGTTAGGTTGCGTATCATCCTCCTTATCGGCATTCTTCTGATTGGTGGCTGGCTGATCACGTCGACTGGTTAATGCCTGATTGCCGGAATACTTCACTGGAGATGGAAAAAGCTTGGTCTCGTTCTTGAATTGATGAGTGTGAATGGTTGGGGGGGGGGGGGGGGTAAGATCAAACTTGTTTACATAAAAAGGGGGTTTGGATGTGAATAGGCTAAGTAAAAAAATGTGGAAATGACAACTATACCCTTTGACCGTTACATAGAAACATTGACATTCAACGGTGTTAAGTGGAAGGGTACAAGATTGATCCACTTGGGAGTAGTTGGGGGGGTAAGGCAACAAATTTTTGAAAATAGGGGGTAAGAGTGTTAGCGCCCCCAAACCACAGAGGGTGAGTTAGAGTTGTTTAATTATCTTTGGTATAAGTAATTGTTAATGTTAATTACATTAGCTAAAAACTACTTAGAAACCTTTTTTCGCAAGCTAAGCATAACAAATCAAGTATCAAATATTTTAAAACCCATCTTGTCAATGGTTGGTTCTTGCCCCGATCTACGCTAGATATATAATATTAGTTCCCATAGGGCAATCTATATGTTAGTCACTCGTAGGTATAATCTCATTATCCCTTAATCTAATTCATAACATTTTAATGTCGCATCAAACATAACATAAAGAGAAAAAAATAATTGTAATTAATTTCATAAAATGACATGTATACTTAGACTATGCGTAGTAGGTTAACTAAAAAGTGAAAAACCAAGTGTCATGTCAGTGTTACGTAGACAGTGAGGCATTAACTATCTCATCCTTTCACTAAGTTATAAATTAAATAAAATAAAAAAGAGTAAAAAAAATAGAAAAGAATGTGTGTTTTTGCATGTGATTGGTGAAAAGAGGTCGAGAAGGATCTTAAAGCTTGTTAGTTAAGGGGATAACAAGGAAGAGATTGGCTCCCCTTTTGCTTTTTGGTGCCCATAGTTGGTAATTCTTCACACCGCCTTAAGTTGATTAATCCCGACCTTACACGAAGCTCCATCCTCAATACAATAAATAGACCAACTTGATAGTTGATGGTAGTTCTATCCTCAATTAAACAAATAAGGCCTAACTCGGTCGTTGAGGTAGTTCAAGTACAATGGTGTACTTCTAATAACTTCTTTCATTTTGGGTGTTAATTTCTGATATGATACGAAAACACAAGACGAACCTAACACAACATTTGTCGGGTAAGGTTTAGTTTGAACGTGTTCGGGTCAATATTGGGTCAAAACCACAAACAAACTTAGTCAAACGGGTTAGGTTCCTCACATACAATGGGTTCTTAAATTGAACTAACCCATTCATTTACCTTTTATTTGAATTTTAGCTTAAAATGTGTTTAGATAATAACAAACTATATGGTTATTTCTTATGCCACTATTTAAAAGTTTAAATATAACTTGACACAGTTTACACATAATTGTTTAAAAACAAGGAATAATATGTTAATTTAGAAATTTAAAGTATTATATACAAAATAAAAAAATAATAAATTATTTTTCTAGTTAAACGAGTTGTGTTCGTATTAACCCATGGCGTTAATTTACGGTTTTTGAATTCCTATAAAATTTTCAGGGTCCTGTCGGGTTCAGCTCATCCAGTGGCGGATCCAGGATTTTTTTCCGGTGGGTTCAGTAGTTTACAGTGCTCCAATTTTAAGGACCGGACATCAAAAATTTCGGGTCGAGTAAGGTTCATCACACAAAATATGATGATTCTTAACAAACATTGTTTACTTGTCTATTTCACACTTCTATGTTCTATATCATATTCAGTTTTCACCTACTGTTTTCTTTACCAAATGTTAGACAAACAAATTTTTTTTTAAAATTAGTGGAAGAAATTGGAAGTTTGCATCACATGATCTTGCATTTTTCTGTGAATTAGCCAATCACATATGATCTAAGCTATTAATTTTGCATATCTAGTAAGAGTTCAAAACAAATTACATCAAATCACTTTCATTAACATGATTATGTGAATATGCGAAGGCAAGGAGAAGACTAAATGAATAAATTGACTGGAACCTAAACCCTCAAAAGAAAACCAAAAACAGATCATCCCCTTTAAGCATTCGAAGGAGAACCATATGAATTCATCATTTTGGCATTTATTCAAACACCTATTAGGCATGAATATTTTTCGATATTGATAACATGAAACTGAAAGAAAATGCAAACTTTCTTTATCTTTTTTCGAAGAATGTATCAATCAAAGGAAATAACCAAATCATATTTGCCAAAAAAAAAAATTCAACTTGTTTGATTAATGCGTGGTGTTCTGTACGTTTAAATTGGGCAGGGGCGATGGTTTTATAAAGTCTAAACCCTAATTTGTGTTTTAAAGTTAGGAAAAAAAAGATAAAAACTTCAAAATATAAACTTAAAACGAGATTTGAACCGGGGATGACATGTTTAGTAGCAAACGCCTTAACCATTTTACCACTCCTGAGCTTTGTTCATGGGTTCATCCAAAATATTATTTATGGGTTCATGGCATATTTTTAATAGCATTTCTATTAAAAATTTGAAACCGAGTGGGTTCGTGTGAACCCGTAGATGTCAATGTAGATCCGCCCCTGAGCTCATCAATCCAAGTATCCAACCCATTTAACAACCCTGCTTTCATGTCATGTAACATTGCAAGGGACATCACATCCATTTTAAATCGACAATTTAAGCAGAATAAGAGGAAATTGCAAGGAACATCATATCCATCTTGAATCGACAATTTGAGTAGAATAAGAGGAAAAACATCGTATAACTTATTTTGTTAATAGTTAAATACTTAAATCTTTGTTAGAAAGAATTATTTTGGAAAAATAAAATATAATCCGGACTATGATATTCGATATCTTTTGAGAAAGTGGAATCAAATTTAAAACTTGTTGGCATTAAACATAATGCTTAAAAGATTTTCTCCAATGGACCGGGTCACTACACATAATATTAATATACTATATATCATGTGACACCCTCTAATCCTATCTCGTGCTTAGATTCCCCAAAATGGACACACTTGTAACCTAATTTAAGTAAAATAACACCCATACATACTCCATAACATGGATGATGAAGTATACCAAAATCCAAATCATATTCTCCACATACCCTCTTGTCACGCGATATCACGTGATCTCCCTCCCTTACCTTTCTCCTCTATTTTATAATCAATTATTTTAACAATATGAAAACATAAAAAAAAAAAAACGAATCTTCTGCTAATTTAAATAATCATATAAAAGTGTAGATCTTGATCTAGAAGTGATGGTTGATGTGAAAATTTACAATGCTTTCAACCAAGTCGAAGTCACCGGAATAAATTCTTTGAAAAAATGTTTTAAGGTGGAAAGGGTAAAAGTTGTTCATGACTATTTTCTAAACTTTTTTCTTAAACCTTATTTTCACAATTTTTTTCTTAAACCTTATTTTTTCAGAGTTAAGATCTCATACAAACCTTATTTAATCTAAAAACGATGAGAACAAATCTTGAACGTTTGATTAATTGAATTAAGGGGTTAAGATCGATTACAAATCATTATTAATAATAACTATATTATTTGATGAGATTTAAGGGTGTTTTAGTCATTTACTCATATTTTATTAACTACTTTCATGATTTTAGAAATTTTCCATCCCATTTTTTTAAAACTAAAGTAACTTCTATATACTTTGATATTTTTTTAAAAAAGATTATACCAAAGAATTTTTTATTTTTAAAATAAGTATTTTATTGCTACATATACATTTTTAAATGATTTTTTTAAAGTTACAAAATACTATTTTATAACTGTGTTGATAGCATACAAGCAACACATACATATATAATTATAACCAGCAAATACGTACACAATTTTAACTAACACATAATTTATATAAACAACACATGAGTTTGTATAATCAGTACATACGTATATAACTATAATCAGCACATGAATCCGTATAATCAGCAAATTAATTTAAAACTACTTCCGTAATTTTAGGAATTCTTAGAAACCAACTCTAAACTAAAATACAAAAATGCTCTTGATACGTGAATTAGAGGGATGACATGTGGCGGATTGTGAATGGTTTCTACTGTTTCTACACAAAATAGAGTTTGTAAATGATCTTACCTACGACTGTTCAAACCGCTCGCCGCTCGTACGGAAAATTCTAGTTCGATTTGACGCTCGGTTGTAAACGAGTTGCTCTGCTCGGTTTGCAAACGAGCCAAGCATGAGCAAAGGTCCACTCGGCTCGATTTTTTATTTTTTATTGGTATATATATATATATATACATATACATATATAAACATGTATATACACATAGAGAAAGGGTAAAATGAGAACCACCTTGAGTTATGAGAACCATGAGAACTAGGCCTTCCGAAAGGTTTTTCCAAAAAAAATCTCAAAAATATTAAAAAAACACTTATTTCAGCAAAAAAAAAAATGTCGCATGCAAAAATTTACATCAGGTGTAAATTTTTTTTCTATCTCCGTAACAAAATTTACATCAGGCGTAACTTCCAACTCGACAATTTTTTTTTGTTTTTTTACATATGTGTTTATAATATTTTCATCTACGTTTGTGCATAAAATTATAGCCTAACTCGTGCGAGAAATAGGAGTTCTCATGGTTCTCACAACTCGTGGTGGTTCTTAATTGAACCAAAATCTATACACACATATATACACAAATATAAATTACACATATACACACACACCTATATATATACATACATACATATATACTTAAATATAAATTAAATTTATAGTTTTATATATACCACTCTATTAGATTTTGGCCCACTATATACAAATTTACAACTATATCTATACGTACTAGCTCAATCACGCCAATAAAAAAATAATATCAAATCTAAAAGTTAAACCCTAAACCGATGAACGACACTCCGCCCATCGCCTCAATGTTTCATCTCGTCACCTTAAGTCGATCGTCTCCTGCCCTCGACGTCATTGTTCGTGCAATACGATCATCGCCTCGTCGGCCACAACATTGTTATTCATAAGAAAAAATATTTTTGTCATAAAATGTGGTTGTTTTTAAAGACATAAAAACTTGTGACCCAACATTGTCACTATCTCTTTCAGCAAATTTAAATCGGGCGACACGGTTGTCCAAATCGCTCGAATTTCGCTCGACGCTTGCTCGGAATATTTACTCTCGGAAAATGCTCACTTGATTTGAGGCTCGGTTTTAAATGAGCCGCTCCGCTCGGTTCGGTTTGTAAACGAGCTAAGCACAAGCAAAGTTCTGCTCGGTTCGACTCGACTCGTGAACAACCCTAATCCTAACACTATTTTTTCATATACTATATATCTCATAATTGAGTATATAATCCAATGAATAAACCTTGATGCGTGATCCCGGTGGAAAATCGGAAATAAAATGTATTAACCAAATTTTTAAGGGACCGATCGGGATTGTTACATAAAAACTACACTAAAATTTTTTTTTTCCGGAAGAGAGTGGGGCTGTTGCCCCCTATTTACATGTTTCATTGTATTTTTTTATAAAAAGTAAATAAACGTCTTAGGGGTTAAGGCTATGTAAACTTCAAAAAATTTATTTATAGCACTTTATAGATATACAAACATGACATGAGCATTTATAAGGTATGTTTGGTAAAAGTAGCTGGTGGCCGGTAGCTATTAGCTGTAATTTTTTAAATATATTTGATGTTTGGCAGAGTAGCTGGGGCTTTTAATAAAATGACTAAAATGGACATAACTAAAAATTTAAAAAGTTTGTGCAATAAAAAGTTGATTGTCTTTAGAGGTTAAAACAGTCATTCTTTTTCCCTAAAAGCTTCCAGCTCCTTCTAAACGCTACTAGTAGGAGCGTTCAATCAAAAATTTCAAACTCCTAACCTAAAAGCTTCAAGCTCCTTCAACCAAACAAGACTTTTTTTTTTTTGAAAGGTAACTATTATTCACACCGGCAAACCCTCGAACCAAGGGCAGCCAAAAAGCCGGAAAAAACCGATTACATCAATGAAAAAGAAACCCAATTCTCCCACGAAACATCTCTACTATTGGATCTATTACTATACCACAAATAGCCTATTGACTTAATATCCTGCACTATACTCTCCGCCGATTTGTGAATATCCGAGAATCTTCTTTCGTTCCTGGCTCTCCAGATACACCACCAGCCGATCATAATAATACCTTTGAGAATCTCTTTCGCTTTAGAGCCTAAACCTGAGAACGCATGCACTTCGAGCAGGTCGTTAAGCGAGAAAGCATAAATCGGACTAATATGAGCCCATCTACTAATACGAAACCAAACTTCCGAAGCCACCACACAGGAACAGAAAAGATGGTCCGTAGATTCGCTGCCTTCACCGCACATGACACACCTATTCTCTCCGTTAAAACAGTTCCGTCTGGCCAAAGCATCCAAAGTCGCAATCCGACCCATTTGAGCACGCCAGACGAAAATATTAACTTTCTTCGGGACCCATTTCGACCATTTAAAAATAAAATTGTTGCTGAAATCAGTGTTGCTCCGCAGGAAATTTTTTACCGCTCCCACCGAGAAACCTTTATCACTACCCCCTCTCCATTCCCATCTATCTCTGCTATCCGAAAGCTTCACAGAGCCAATCAGATCAGAAAATTCAGCCCATTCGCTCCATTCCACATCCGAAACAAAGTTGCGAGACCAGCCACATTTATCAACGAAAGCCTGCTGAGAACCATTATAGCGAGACACCACCCAACAGCTCTTAACAGACTCCAGCCGGAACAAGGAGGGGAACTGCTCCTTCAGCGGAACATTGCCCAGCCACGGGTCTAGCCAGAATCTGATCGAACACCCATTACCAGCCACTCCCATAAAGTTATCCAGCAATA
Source organism: Helianthus tuberosus (assembly GCA_030545235.1). NCBI lineage: Eukaryota > Viridiplantae > Streptophyta > Magnoliopsida > Asterales > Asteraceae > Helianthus > Helianthus tuberosus. The sequence goes on from JARYGA010047585.1 coordinate 19,325, forward strand.
GAACCCCCCCCCCCCCCACTTTAGTTCTAGTAACAGACGAAACTATACCTTTCCAAACACCCCCAATATTTTTATTTAAAGGAACCGAGGACCAGCTTCTGTTTGAAAAATGAATAGAATCCACCACCTTTTTTTCCAAAGAGCTTCACTCTCATTACGGTAACGCCAAATCCACTTACTTAGCAAAGCAATGTTGATGTCTTTCAGATTCGAAAGCCCGATACCACCCTTGTCAGTCGGAGCCGAAGTTCGATCCCAAGCAACCCAGTGAAGCTTTCTTTCCGTACTCCCTCCTCCCCACAAGAATCTCTTTATCATAGCCTGTAACTTATTCACAACCGAGACCGGCGCTTTGAAAAGAGAAAAATAATAATTTGGTAAGCATTCGAGAACCGATTTAATAAGAGTAACCCGCCCGCCAATAGACAACATAGAGGCCTTCCAATGTGCAAGACGAGTTTCGAAAATGTCAAAAATGAAACTCCAATTGGCAACCCTACTCATCTTAGCCCCAACCAAAATACCAAGGTGGACAAAAGGCATTTTGCCAACCGAACACTTAATAGAAGCCGCCATATCCTCAATATCGGCCTCTTCAACACCCACACCAAAAAGACACGATTTTTTCATATTGATCTTCAACCCCGAACAAAGATAAAAACACCTCAATAGCAAAGCCACCTTTTTAATATTGTTTCTAGCCCATTCTCCAATCAACACACAATCGTCGGCATACAGGAGGTGAGTCAACTCCGGGTCGTCCTTTGGGAGCAAAACTCCCCTAAAAGCCCCCACTCCACTAGCTTTTTTGATCATACTCGAGAAAGCTTCCATCACTAATAAGAAAAGAAACGGCGAAATCGGATCTCCTTGACGCATACCTTTGGAACACGAAAACTCGAAAGTAGGGGAGCCATTAACGAGGACTGAGGAACGCGCTGACGAGAGAACACCATAAATCCAGGTCCTCCATTTCGAAGGGAACCCGAGTTGAAGCATGATCAAGTCAAGAAAAAGCCAATTTACATTATCGTAAGCCTTGGCAAAATCGATTTTGAAAATGAAGAACTCTCTACCATTTTTCTTAGCCCATGCCAACACTTCATTGAGGATGAGGGGACCATCCGTAATAAGTCTATCTTTAAGAAACGCCGACTGATTTTCAGACACAACCGACCCGATGACCACCTTGAGCCGATTGGCTAGAACTTTAGACACCACTTTTTATTGTGTATGAGTTTTTTTCTTAAAAGCTTCAATCTAGAAGCTCCTAAAAGCTTCATGCCAAACATACCCATAGAAGTCTAAAAGCTAAGTAAATTCCTAATAGAGTAAATTGCCATTTTAGTCCCTGAGTTTTGTCCAAATTTGCCATTTTGATCCAAATAGTTTTTTTTTTGCATCTGGGTCCCTGAGTTTTCACTTTTATTGCCATTTTGATCCAACACACTAAAAATTTTTGGATCAAAATGGCAAATTTGGACAAAACTCAGGGACTAAAATGGCAATTTGGACAAAACTCAGGGACTAAAATGGCAATAAAGTGAAAAGTCAGGGACCCAGATGCAAAAAAAAAACTATTTGGATCAAAATGGCAAATTTGGACAAAACTCAGGGACTAAAATGGCAATTTACTCTTCCTAATATCTTTAAATTAATGTAAAAGTAAATCCTATAGAATTTAAAGGGGAAATTATACATATGTACAACTGTAAAAGTTTTCACCTCTTTTAGTAAAATCAAAATCATGAATACTTTTTAATCAATTTTTATTTCATGAACCGTAAGGTTCGAACTTACAAAAACTGTCCTGCTTTATATTTATTTCTTACTTTTCACAACCGTAGATTTTTGTTTCATGAAATTTAGAAAATAAGAATTAAATTGTGACTTGTACTACCAGAAACAACTTTGGCGATTCATTATGATTCCTTTTTGTGTTTGACCATCTATACATGTACTTATTATATCAAGACTTAACACAAACTTTTTCTAACAAAAAAAAAAAAAAAAAATTACACTATTGACTGGTACTAGTCGTCTCACGTCACATTTAATTTTAGTTCTTTTATTTCATAGACATTCATATAAAAAGTTATAATATGAAAAGAAATAAATATTGTATTTTTACAGAAAAAAAAACATATAATTATGATTTTGTTGAAGGTGGCTGACATTGTATGTAGCTTTTGTCTGATTACATGAACTTTCAAGTGGATTTAGCAGATCTGGTCGCATAAAAAATATATATAAAAGTGTTTGGTTTTTAACTATGTAGATGTAGATCGAGATCCAATGTGGCAGGGTTTGCAACGGCTGCTAGCTTAGCTACATTAGTTTTAGTAGGTGAGGTTTAAATTACTTATGCTTTAATATTTCAATTTTTTTTTTTTTATTTTACAGATTTTATGTCGATTTTTAAATGTCACACAAGATGGTTGGGACTTGGGAGACTTAATATTTGTTCAAATTATCAAAAATATGAATCACGTGTACTAAGTAAACGAAATATATGTCACATGTATATATCATAGGCTTCTTTTTGAATAGGCAACGCCAGTTCTTGTAAAAAACTCTTCCACCAGGGAATTCAATGTATAACATGGTGTTAGACAAGGTGATTCGTTATTACTTTTTTTGTTCATTGTTATGGAAGCGCTACACACAATCATAAAGAGATAGTAATATTTCAAGGGATAGCCACTCCAAACGATGGTCCTATCAATTTCACACATTTTCTTTCCTAATGATGTAGTGTTTTTGGGTGAGTGGGGACGTGTTCCATATAACGCATATATTCTATACACATTCCTCTGTACTTTAGACTACTTTTATTGCAAATCTGATAAGAATTAGAGTAAATTACAAGTTTTGTCCTTTATGTTTACATTAAATTGCAGGCGTTGTCCTTTTGGCCAAAAGTTTACAGGCGCTGTCATTAACCTTCCAAAATCTTGCATGTTTTGTCCTTTAGGCCAAATCTGGTTAGAAATCTCAGTTAATTCTTGTCACATGCGATGCACATGAGGGTACAATGGTCTTTTTCCCTCAACCCTTCTATTTTCCCCTTTATAACCCTCACAAACCCTCAATTCATCTCCATATCACTTCGATGTTCAATATTCAGACCCTTAATTCCCATTGATATAACTTTCGATTCACGTATTCCTAGTACTTGCTACATCGTTCAATCTTTAAAACCCCAAATTGGAGTTCATCGCTCAGACATCAAATCCTTAATCGGAAGTTGGAAGAGATCAAACCCTTATGAAAAGGCTTCCAACGAGATCACTGTTGCGGCTTCGGACGGTTTCCAAACAATGGAAGTATTTGATTGATAGTTCTCAATTTGTTGTTGATTATAGCCTCAACCACACTCACCTGCAACACCTGTTGTTGCTTTTCAAATCAGGATTTGCTAATCGACTGATTTGAGTGTGAATCTGAAGTTGAAATAGGTTTGTTTTTTTTTAGAAATTATTGTAGGAATTGCTAATCAACCGATTTGAATATTAAATTGAAGTTGAATAGAGAGGTATTTTGAGCTACGTTGGAGATTGACTGATGAAAGCGGATTGAAAGAGATTAATTGGTGGTTGCAGGAGAGATTTAACTGATGAGAACAGAGGACGTTACCTCCTCCGACGATCGATGCAGTTACTGCTTTCATTGTTTTGGTGCTAGTGATTAATGTCACAAACACACAGGAATAACTCAATAAAAGGATATTGCATGTTACTCGTTAAGAGGAAGAAGATGGATTAAGTTTGTTATCGTTAAAGCAATGCAGGATTTATGAGTGGAAAATGGCGTCACTGCGTGAGGGGTTTCTGACTGATGAACAGAGGGAAGTGTTGAAAATAGCAACTCAGTACGGAGATTTTGTCATCGTCGTTGAAATCGTCGTCATGGTTGATGTCTGAGTAGTCAATTAAAGCTCCGGCTGGAGAAACGGCGCCAAACGGTGGCAATGCTATAAGGGTTATAAAGGGAGGAAATACAAAGGGTTGAGAGAAAAAGACCATTGTACCCTCATGTGCATCGCATGTGACTAGAATTAACTGAGATTTCTAACCAGTTTTGGCCTAAAGAACAAAACGTGCAAGATTTTAGAAGGTTAAGGACACCGCCTGTAAACTTTTGGCCAAAAGGACAGTGCCTGCAATTTGATGTAAACATAATGGACAAAACTTGTAATTTACACTAAGAATTAATATATAATCGTAGTTACCTTGGATTTGTAGGTTTGATGCAGAAATGAAGAAGCTGGAAAGGACCACAGGCCATGCGTTTCAAAATTTGATATCTTGCTCATCAAGTTAAATAATCGACCTACTAATGCACTAACACCTGTTTGAAGGGAGTATGACCCGTACCAGGCTCGTACAAGCCGTACGCCGATCGGAAAACCCTAAAAATTTCTTATTTAAGCACGCTTGACTACCAAACTTGTGGGATCGCGATTTGGAGGCTGAGAACAATCATTTGAAGTCAGAAGAGCAAATCCGGAGGTTAGAGGCTTGATGATTAAGCATTCGGTCATTCAGTTTCATTTAATCGTGTAGATCGACTCAGTTGCTTTCGTTTTCATTTTCTATATTATCTATGTCTTCATCCATATATGTGTTTGGTTCGTTTATTAACATGTTACGCTACATTTTTTGTAACCATTTAAGCTAAGATGGTTCTTGTTCTCGTTTGACTTGAACAATGGTTTTTACGTATGATCGTGTGGTTTTAGTGAAGTTTGGTTTTTGATTACTGATGTGTGTGAATGTGTACTAAATTTCAGACCAGGTTTTAAAAGATGGAATTACCTAAAACTACACACAAACGACAAATTTACCGGACATGATGTCACACCCCGATATTTCCACGTATTACCGGTGGGCCCGGTGGGGAGTATCGTGACGTAGTTGATATCATCATAGTCAAATAATCACAGTTCAATGCACAGCGGAAGTCTAAAAGTAAATTATTACAAACAGAGTTGAAAGTACAATAAAATATTATACAACGGGTTGTAAGATGGATCCACAGGCGGATCTAAAATAAAAAGAAATATTGTTCAACAGATTTAAGCATCAAAAGCTTGCAAGACTCTTTATTTGACACTAGGAGTAGCAAACCCATTACGAGTAGTACCTGCACTTAACCTTTTCAAAAATACGTCAGTTTTCACTGGTAAATACAATTAACTGACTCTTTTGAAAAGTGTTTATAAAAATTGATTTAAATGCACAAGGCATAAATATTCTTTATAACTTGGGACAATTATTTAAAAATAATCTTGTATACAGTTTTACATGTTTGTCGTCCATTTAGGACCCTGTTAGAAGAGCCGGTTAAGATTAATAAACACACCACTTGGTATAATACCCACAAGAAGTTTCCTTACGAGTGGGGTACCTTTTTAGATACGCAACTGTCAGGTGTATGCCTACACCCCGAGCTTAAGTTGTGGCCATTTCTAATGAATGAGCCAAGGATATCCAGGACATGGTCATTAACCCCCCAAAGGCATTGCATCAAACAAGACAGATTAAAACGGGTTATGCATCTTTTTAATCACATTCCGATTGTACGACTTCATACCCGACCAAGCGGTATTATTATAATACAGTATCCCAAGCCCGTATAACGGAAAATAAGTTAAAAGTATTTACCTGAGCCTAAAATATAATTTTAATCCCAGCCGTATATCATTCAGCAAATACAAATAGCTTTTACTGGGCTCCTAATCTGGAACAAAGGTTTTAATAACCTATTAGATTCCTAACGGGTCTTATTTAAGTCTTAACTTAGACCGGTTAGTTTTAAAGAAAGGTTTATGGTTCAAAACGCAAGATTAAGCGAAGACCGGATTAGAATGTGATTTAGACCCGACAAGTGTGAAGACTTGTATAATATGGGTAAACTAAACACATTCTGGATTTTGAAGTAAAAATGATAAGGTTTGACCCGTCTCGGTTAATTTATGCAAACTAGTTACATAAACCGTACCGAACGCGAAAAATGCATAACGGGTAACCAAATGAGTCATGAACAGGTTCCACAAGTTAATATGCTTAAAATATGTTATGATATCAGTAGGATACCTTCCATTATGCCCAAAACGAATTTAAAACCAATTATGCCCCGTATGGGTATTTTGGTTATTTTAGAGTTCATAAAAGAGGTTAAATAGTAATCTGAGTTTCTGGACTAATATAATCAGTAAGAATATTTATTTTAATAAGTTATATCATTAAGATATCATATATATATGTGAAATTTATCATTTATGGCCAAACTATGCACCGTAGGGGTATTTTGGTCATTTCACATATGTTATAAGGGTTAAATTATGGAAATCTGAGTTCAAAACTTTTACTTACTGTTAAAGTATAAAAATTTAATCATAACATCAGTAGGTAATACGTCTTAGGTGCCAAGTATGGTCTTAAACCATACTATGCGCCTAAATCGCATAAAAGTCGGTATTTGACGATATTCGGGTTGATTAAGGAAATCTGAGATTTTGATCAGTCTTTACGGTTTAAAATAAGTTATTTAACATATGAAATCAGTAGGAAAAGGTTTGACATGTAAAGGATGTATAAAACTCATTTTATTAGCAAAAAGGGCATTATCGTCAATTACCGAGCCTGTGCATAAACTCTATGTTATGATTAGTTTAAAATTTAATAAAAATTTCCAAAAATCCCTAAATATTATATTACATCAGTGGGTGAAAGTTTTGGTGTAACAATTTGAGTTTAAATAGGATTTATATCAAAAATTCCATTTAATTAACAAAAGGGCTTTTATTTACGATATTGTGCATAACTCTCATTTTAGACCATAAACTGATGTCAATTTTTTTAGGACATACTTAAATATCAGTAATAAAGGTTTTTGTCCACTCACATTTTCAAAAATCTCGTTTTAATATCAAAAGGGCATAATGGTCAACATTTAAGCATTTAACGGAAACATGCAAATGAACTAGGATTTCTATGGAACCAAGTTGTATAACTTCAGAGGGTTATACTAACATGTAATATGGTCCTAAAGGAACCCTAAGGCATATCTAAAACAAGCTAAATCAGGTCAGAACTGAAAGTCAAAGCAAAAGTCTACTTTTGCGACTTTCGGTTGCGAACCGAGCCTAAACTCCGAATTGTCGGGTTGAACATGCCTAGACATGTTCTTATATTATTTACCAACTTATTTTAATGTTAAAACATGTTCCATAACCTCTGCATTATCAGTTATGAATTTATTTGTAAAAATTGCTTCTGTTGACTTTTTATTAATAAGTTTGACCCGACAATTGACCAACTTAGAGTGATAATCAGTAGGTGCCCTTTTAAGGGTTTATTACCTACATAATTACCAACTCATAGCCACTTTCAATTCGAATAATGGCTGGACCATTAGTGATTAATCACTAAGTCAAAGCTTAATTACGATAGCTTTGACTTTTGATCATTAAGCTAATAAAACTTAAACTAGAGAGGCTAAGAATGCTTACAAGAACTCTTAGCACGAGATTAGAACAGAAGAAAGCTCTCTTGAACTCCAGGAAGCTCCAGAGAAAGTGTTATGAAGTGAAATTGAAATGTGCAAATGAACAAGTGCAACAAAGGGCCTTTATATAGCAATTTCCAATTCATATGATCAATCCACATGTCCCTACATTGATCTCAGATGTTACCAGGTGTCCCTAGTGCATGAAAAACCATTTGCTCAGACTCTGGTATCGAAAAATTGCATGCAAAGGCGGTGGAACTGGCTGAACCTGCAGTTGTGCAGTTTTTTGTTTGCTGGCACTTCTCACGCGGGTCGCGTAAGACTCAGAGAGAGTCTACGCGGGCCGCGAGGCTCCCCCTAAACCGGAAAACAACTTTCAAACTTTGCAATTTTGGTCCCTGGCCCATTTTAAGTTTATTTAACTTCCATTTATTGCACTTATGACCTCCATAGTTAACTTTTAAGGGCCTTAGGTCATATTATAACTCCGTTAAGCTCCCGGTTAGTTGCAAGATCACCGAAAAGTCTTGTTTTCATCAAAACTCCACAAAATTAATATCCAATATTCTTGAGAGCGAAATATTAAATTATTACAATGTTTTTGGGATCGTTAAAAGGCCACTCAGAGGTAACTTTTAACATGTTGATACTTTTAACCCCTATGCTTCGTAAAGTTTTAAATTTAAGCGCAAACGGCTTTCAATGTCCGATAATTTTATTCATCAAAGAATACGAACATCCTATGAGGTCATTCAGAGGCACTCGTTTGGCATGATGACACGTTTGATCCTTTTACTTGCACATTTACATTGTTTGACAACTTTAGTCCCTCGGAATCAATTCATTACTCGTTTAAGTCCATGACACGTGTCATTATTATATTGGTCGTGATTTTACGAGGTGTTACACATGAAATAGCATAATAAGCAAGACGAAGTATCGAACCTAGGGGCTCATAAGGGCAAACTCTAAAACTCAATCTAAACTGAATTACTATCTAAAATTAATTGGATTTTTGTTGATTCTAATTATTAACTAATTAATAACCAAAATTAATTTATAATAACTAAGACGAAGACGAGTGGAAATAAAAAAGCAAGAATGTGAACAATGATGATAAACAAACCATATAGGCAAAAATCTCTAACCACATGCAAGACTTCTACTGTTGACAAATTACCAAGTTTTTTAATATATATAACCCGACCAACCTCTCGTAAAGATTGATTTAGTCCAAAATCTTGCAGCAGAAATGAAAATGTGGTAGTGATGGAGGTTGGTACTCATTGGTGTTTGGTGAATGATTTATTAATTGTTTTGGGCGTTTATTTTTATGATGTCATTAATCACCATAATTTAGAATATATAAACATAACATTTGAACCATTAAGGATCTTAATACATAGTCCCAAATTAAAACGTTATCCAAAACGAAAGTAGAATAATAACACGTTCACCAAACACATGCTTGGCAAAAAACCCGAAGCCGATATTAAGCACCTGAAAAACATGTTAATAAGTGTTAACACATTGGTTGGTGAGTTCACAAATATATATTAAAAGTAAAATTTTATCCATATTACTTTCAAATATTACTTGAAGCAAATTTTCTCAACTAAAATTTCCTTCCCAAAAACCATTTAGACAAAACCTATTGCACGGTGAATCGTCCCTTGAATGCATTTCGACAAAACTCGTTGCACGATGAATCATCCCTTATAAAACCTTTAGACAAGGTGTCACACCCCAACCGATGGCGGAATCATCGGGGCTTGGCACTGTGCGAAACAGATTGTCCAGAAGTTTCCACAACAATTATCATTACTATTCAATTTAAATAACATGACCCATACCATGCCTCAAATAGTAAACAAATTATTGCAGATAAAAATCTAGGCAAATAAATTCTGTTCCGACAACTCAGATTTAAAATAGAGCAATTGTTTATCTGCTTCTAGAGACCCTTGATCCATTTACTACAGACAACTATTTGTTGGGCTCTAAAGCTTTATTCTAGCTTCAACATCCTAACATGTGTGCATCCTAAGCACCTGTCATATACGTTAAAATAAAAGTCAATACATATAATGTAAAGGTGAGCATACAAGTTTGGTAATAGCATATAGAGTTCGAATTCGTTTACGCATAACCAGCACGTACACATAGAGAAATGAAGCACGTTAGTTATCGACATAGATCCATCGATACCAATGACTGCGGGTTGACTGCCCGAGGCAGTTCGCAATACATGATTACCACCGTAATCCATGCAAGTAATTGTCCTTAACAACCCCCGTGTGAACGGGTGCTGAGTCCAAACTATAGTACTATCGTTGCTAAGGCAGGTAGACAGCATTCCATGTGTAAACATAACAAACAAGCATTCATAAGCCACGTATAACATGCATTATCGGTTAGTGTTCAAATAGTATTGAGTAGTGTGATTGATGTGATTTCAATAGTTGTAACGTATGTAACACCCAAAAGTGGATAAAGCAAAAAGGGATCGAGTATACTCACAGCGGTTGATGGATTGAAGGGAGCGCTTAGCGAGTAATATTAGCCTGAGTAGATTAGATTGTATAACGATAAGTGACGCGTAAAACGATACGAATTGTGAGTGGGTCGGATGGTAGCTCGATCGGATGGTAATCCGATCGGACAGCAATCCGTGCGGATAACAATCTGTTCGGATGGTCATCCGGTCGGACAGCTTGTCCGGTTGGATGACTATTCGAGTGGATTGTTTCTTCCTATAAGAAGGATGTGTTTGTGTATGATGGTTTGACTTTTTAAGTTTACGTTGTAGCATTTTGAATGCGTTGAAGTATCTCTATCCATCAAGTCGGTCGATCGGATGACTAGTCGTGCGGATGGCAATCCGTTCGGATGGTCATCCGGTCGAACAGTGGTCCGGTCGGACGGCGGCTTAGTGACGAGGTCACTTATTGAAAGCAAGTTCACAATAGAAGTGTCATTCGATCGGATGCCCATCCGATCGGATGGCAACATGTTGAAAATTGTTTAGGTCTTTAAAGTCTTAGTATCTCATGATCCGAAGAGTAATCCAGTCAGATGGTTGTCCGATCGGATTGCAATTCGTTCAATACCCAAACTTCAGATAAGATTGTTTAAGTGTGGGTCCCAAGTGTGATCCGTTCGGATAACCTATCCGCTCGGACAGCAGTCCGATCGGACAGCATTCCGCTCTGGCTGCCCCGTTCGTCTTTCACTTGGTCATTTTGGTTGTTTGTCGTTTTATCGAGACGTGTTGACATCGCGTTAAGCAACGGAACCTCGTTTCGACCCAAGTGACCAGACCGACCAGGAATCACCCTAGTTCGGCCAGTTACCGGCTCAGGACGGTTGTTCTTGTTTAACCCGAAATCGGTGGTCTCGTGAGTAGAATCCAGACCTTGGACTAGTACAATACTATGGATGAGTAGGAGACTAGAACTGGGTCCGATTCTATCGGTTTTGAGTGTAGTGAGAGTAAAAGAGTTGAAAGAAAGTTAGAAACCATCTTTCAATCCTTTTTCACCACTCTTGTGCCGAGATCTTTACAAGATCTTTGTGTGTTTGCGTGGAAATCGGTTAGATCTAGGTTGTTCTTGGTGGATTAAAGTCAAAACATGAAGTTCTTGAAGGACTCATGATGACGTCACCCTTGAACACCCGAAATCTAGTGATTTCACGGTTAAAAGTTTAGATTTAAAAGATAGAAAGGTGTAGGAGTGCGTGTAGATCAAGAAAGTACAAGATTTAGGACGAGATCTTACCTGGATTGAGAGAAATCGAAGAGAAGGTGAGGAGCACGAGTGGTTCGGACAAAGGGTTTCCAAAAGTGGAAAGAATGACAATGACAGGGGTATTTATAGGATTCCAAAAGAGGAAAGGGCTATCCGATCGGATGGTTCACCGTCCGGACGACGATCCGGTCGGATGACATCCTGGTCGGATGACACCTGACCTGTGGCGTAGTGGCTATCCGGCCAGATGGCGCTTGGTTCGATTGTTTAACGCGACGATTCTTGGTGTTTCGATTTCGATTGCGAGCGGCTCGTCACGATAGGGTTTCCTTGTCAAATTACTTTCAGTCCCAACTACTAATTATCATAGTTCGACTTCGATTCGGATTCGAGTTCGGTTGCGTTTCGAGTTTTGATTGATTTCCACAACATATATATATATACACGCACAAGTAACACATAAGGCACACACACACGTATAATAACTAAATTAAGTCGAGTTGCGGTTCGTATCACGATTCGATGTCGAGTAGCATAGTTTGATTATCGATTAGTTAGCTTTATCGCATTGTTACTTCCTATAATTCACAGTCGCGAGTGGATTAGATAGCGATTAACACACATCGATTTTAGCAATTAACAACACTTACTCCACATAATACAATTAAAATAGGGAAATTACTATAAGTCAAATTCGTACAATCGGTCGTTGACCTTGACCTTGACTTTGACTTTGACTTCCCGAAAACACGGGGTGTTACAGCCTCCACTTGTTTAGGGAATTTCGTCCCGAAATTAAGCTGAAAGCTATACAACTCCGTGAATCACGTTTGAGAACTTTCCCTCTCTAGACTTTCTCTTTAAACAACTGCGGGTACTTCGCCTTCATGTCGCTTTCGAGTTCCCAAGTAAACTCTGCGCCTCGTTTGCCTTCCCATCGGACTTTCACAATAGGAATGCGAGAGCGTCTGAGCTACTTGGTTTGGCGATCCATGATTTCGACAGGCTTCTCCACGAAGTGTAATGTTTCGTTTACTTGCAGGTCATCGAGAGAGACATGTAAGTCGTGGTCGGCTAGGCACTTTCGGAGGTTTGACACATGGAAAGTCGGGTGGACGTTACTGAGTTCCTCCGGTAGTTCGAGTCTGTAGGCGACTTTTCCGATTCTTTCCAGAATCTTAAAAGGTCTAACGTATCGAGGCGCTAGTTTCCCTTTCTTGCCGAATCTGACCACACCCTTCCAAGGTGAAACCTTTAGGAGTACGTAGTCGCCAACGTCAAATTCAAGGGGCTTGCGTCGTTTATTGGCGTAACTTTATTGTCGATTCCGAGCTTTCACTAGGTTGTCCCGGATTTGGAAAATTTTGTCTGTCGTTTCTTGCAGTAGCTCGGGACCGGTTAGTTGCGAGTGACCGATCTCGTGCCACACAATAGGCGATCGACATTTCCTTCTGTAAAAAGCCTCGAACGGTGCCATCTGTATGCTGGAATGATAACTGTTGTTGTACGAGAATTCGACTAACGGCAGGTATTTGTCCCAATTACCTCCGAAGTCTATGACACACGAACGAAGCATGTATTTAAGAGTACGAATCGTTCTTTCAGTCTGACCGTCGGTTTGAGGGTGGAAGGCGGTACTTAGATTAAGCGATGTACCAAGAGCCTTCTGAAACGTTTCCCACAGTCGCGAGGTAAACCGAGCATCACGATCAGAGATGATGTCACGAGGCGTCCCATGATTACAAATGATCTTGTCGGTGTAGATTCGGGCTAATCGTTCTACCTTGTAGTCTTCTCGTATCGGCAGAAAGTGAGCTGATTTAGTCAAACGGTCAACAACAACCCATATGCTGTCGTGGCCTGATGACGTGTGCGGAAGCTTCGTTATGAAATCCATAGCTATACTTTCCCACTTCCACATAGGAATTGGTGGTTGTTCGAGTAAGCCAGAGGGTCTTTGATGTTCAGCATTGACTCTTGCACAGGTTAGGCATTTTCCAACGTAGAGAGCAATATCCCTTTTCATACCCGGCCACCAGTACTTGTAGCGAAGGTCCTGGTACATTTTATCGGCACCGGGATGAATAGAGTACCGGGATTTATGGGCTTCTTCCATCAAGATCTGTCGCAAATCGGTCCGCCTAGGGATCCAAATTCGGTCCAGGAAGTGGAATATCCCATTGGACTTGCTCACAAGTTGGGCTCCATCGTGATAGATTCGTTCCCTCTTCAGCGTGCGTTCATTAAAGCACGCATGCTGAGCTTCACGAATAAGGGTTTTGAGATCGTGTTGGGTTTGAACATTACGAGTGCTAAGCAGATAACTTCGTCTGCTGAGTGCGTCGGCAACAACATTCGCCTTGCCTGGGTGATAACGGATCTCACAGTCGTAATCATTGAGAAGTTCTACCCATCGGCGTTGACGCATATTAAGTTCCTTCTAATTAAAAATATGTTATAGGCTCCTATGATCGGTGAAGATCGTACACTTGGTTCCATATAGGTAGTGTCGCCAAATCTTTAATGCAAAAACAACCGCGCCTAGCTCGAGATCATGGGTTGTATAGTTCTTCTCGTGGATTTTGAGCTGACGAGACGCGTAAGCTATAACCTTGCTCCGTTGCATGAGGACACAACCGAGACCAAGGTTGGAAGCATCACAGTAGACAATGAAATCATCGTTTCCGTCGGGTAGAGTGAGAACAGGAGCATTGCAAAGATTACACTTGAGAGTTTGAAAGGCAGTCTCTTGTTCGGTTCCCCAAACAAAAGGCTGATCTTTATGCGTGAGAGCGGTAAGCGGCACAACAATCTTCGAGAATCCTTCGATAAATCGTCGATAATAGCCCGCTAGTCCGAGAAAAGAACGGACTTCCGAAGGGTTCTTGGGTGTAATCCAACTCTTGACGGCTTCAATCTTCGCGGGATCGACGTGAATACCCTGACTATTGATAATGTGGCCCAGAAACTGAACTTCCCCCAGCCAAAATTCGAACTTGGAGAATTTGGCATAGAGTCGATTCCCCTGGAGCAGCTCGAGAACCAAACGTAGATGTTGCGCATGTTCGGCCTTCGACTTGGAATAGATCAAGACATCGTCGATGAACACGATGATGAAACGGTCGAGATATGGTTTACACACGCGATTCATAAGATCCATGAAGACCGCGGGTGCGTTGGTCAGACCAAAGGGCATAACAACGAATTCGTAATGGTCGTATCGGGTGCGAAATGCGGTTTTGGGTATATCCTCCTCTTGTATGCGTAGTTGGTGGTAGCCTGATCATAAGTCAATCTTCGAGAAACACGTAGCACCTTGTAGCTGATCAAACAAGTCATCAATGCGGGGTAGGGGATAGCGGTTCTTGATAGTTAACTTATTCAATTCCCGATAGTCGATGCACATTCTAAACGACCCATCCTTCTTTTTGACGAAGAGGACTGGAGCGCCCCATGGAGAGGTGCTCGGGCGAATGAAGCCTTTCTCAAGTAATTCCTGAAGTTGGTTTGAGAGTTCGCGCATTTCGGACGGCGCGAGTCGATAAGGAGCTTTGGCAACAGGATTGGCTCCAGGAATGAGGTCGATACGAAAGTCGATATCATGATTTGGTGGCAAACCTGGAAGATCATCAGGAAACACATGAGGAAATTCACGAACCACAGGAACGTCTTTCACTTCCTTCTTTTCTTTCTTTTCCTTCTCCGCTACTACAATGTTAGCCAAGAAAGCTCTGTATTCCTTGCGGAGATACTTGCTAGCTTGGACACATGACATGAGCTTGAGCTCTTTCGAGGCAGTTTCACCGTATACACATAATAAATCACCATTCGCGAGCGAAAATCGAATCATCTTGTCAAAGCACACCACCTCAGCATGGTTTTCACGAAGAAAGTCCATGCCTACTATGACGTCAAAACTTCCGAGTTGCATCTGAATGAGGTCGATTGGGAAAATGTGATTGTTGAGCTCGAGAGTACAATCACGAATAACAGAATTGACGGTGACAGTTCTTCCAGTGACGACTTCTACATAGAACGTCGAAGAGAGTTTGGAGCGCCTACGACTAAGGAGCTTCTCGAATTCGAACGACATAAAGCAATTATCGGCTCCAGTATCAAACAAACATGATGCATAAATACCATTCACAAGGAACGTACCATTAACCACGTTGTTGTCAGCTTGGGCTTGGCGCACGTTGATGTTGAAAGTTCGGGCACGTGCTGCTTGTTGTTGCTGCTGGTGTTGCTGTTGCTGAGGTTGTTGCTGCTGCTGGGGCTCTTGCTTCACAACCCTGTTTGGGCACATGTTGGCGAAGTGGTTCGGGTCGCCACACGCGAAACAGGCTCTGGCGTTGACCGCGGGTGCCAGAGGAGCTTGTTGACCCTGAGGGGCAGTGAGTAGAGCTTGATGAGCAGGAGCTTGTCGAGCACGGCAGTTGGTTGTGAAGTGGCCATACATATTGCAATGGGCACAGAAACGGCAAGCGATGCCAGTCGGGTGATGGTAGGTACAGGTAGGGCAGAGCAGAGCGGATGTGGCCCAGTGTATGCACGCTTAGCAAGAGTGTAACATCCCGAAAATATAAAACACTATATCAGAATTATAAAGCCTAAATAAATGGGAGTTTACTAACTAGAAATTTTAACCTAGTTAGTTAACTAGTCTAGAAATAGCCTATAGAGTGATTAAAAAGCTAGCAAACCATATGTTGGACAAAATAGAGGGACCAAAGTTGTAAACTCTAAAACTTAATTAAAGTTTATCAAATAAAATAAACCAAACACCCCAAACCAGGGTGTTGGTCGATCAGATAGGAGCAGGGGGCGACACCCCCAACCCAAGAACCCTAATCACACAAATCTCCTAAATTGAAGATGAAATTCTGATCCAAAACGAAATCCGAGTCTAGATTATCGATCCTCATCACAAGAGGATCATAAGGTATGTAAAAATTTGTGTTAAATCCTTGTTTGAAATTCTCATGATTTTGGAAATCTGAAATTAGATGCTTGCATGTTTGTTACTTGGTTAGATTGAAGTTGAATAGGTGTTTAGAAGTGCAACCTAGTTAACTATTTGAGAAATCATGCTCAAATTCAGAGAATTCTATGAATCCATGGAAGCTAGGTTATGGGTTTTATAAGATGATGATGAACACTAGGATTTGAATGATAATTCTAGCATAAATTTCATCATAGGAGGTAATTCCTGTGATATTGATGTTAAAATATGTGCAAGGTTACTAATTAAAGTGAAAATTTAGGTTTAAAGTTCAAGTCATGAACTTGGAAATGATGGCAGGAAAATCTGACCCGTTAGGTGTTTGTAGAAATGCCTAAGTGAGGGTTTTTGATGTTAAATTTGATGAGAACGCAGATTTGATCATGTTTCACAATGATATGAAAATGGTCATGGAAAGAGTTCTAAACAAGTTGTAAAACTGAATTTTCTAGGCAAAGAGTCCGGATCATCAAGCGGACAAGCCGAAGGGAATTCACGGGGGAAAGGCGTGCTCTAAAGGTACGAAACTATTGCTTCGTTACATTTAGGTTAACTATCGTTCTTATGTTATAGTGAAAAGCATGATAAATAGGATAGAACAATGTGTCACGAAAGTGATTGTGTTTCTTAAACAAGTAAACGGGTCAAAACAAGTGAAAAGCATGAAATCTTGCATATCCTTATTAGTGTGTAAATTCAGCACCCAAACGGGTCAAACAAGTTGTGGTAATAAGCACGAAGCAAGACACTATTATATAAGGCGTGAATTACATGATGTGTAAGTCGTGTAGCGAACATCATAAGCAAATTATGAAACTTTGCTTTTAATATAAGAGTTAAGGTTTAGATTTGATGCATAACAATAGTACAAACGACTAACTAAAAAGCTTCGTAATTTAGTTTGTAAGTTAATTCCGTAGACATGTCCGCATAAGAACAGTTGAGTATTATCATAAGTAAAATACAGGTATGGAGAAATTATACCAGTCGCTTAACAAATTATGTGAAATCAAGTTGTTTTGATGCATAAAAGAATCAGCAAAACTGCATTTGAAACGAGGAAGTTTTGTGCAGGACTCATCGTAAATTACGATGATACCGTAATTTACGGTGACCTGCAAATCTGTTACGGTGGGATCCTACTGGTTTACGATGGAACCAGAAATTCCCAGATGTCACCGTAAATTACGGTAATACCGTAATTTACGGTGGAGACAGGAAATTTTATATTTTTTTTTTAAAAACTAAACTAATGTGTAACATATGTTTAATCTTATTTCCCAAAGTCAAAACTAATGTTCTAATGGTTTTGACCCTAGGTGGCTAGACGGATCTTACGGATGGTGGTCAAGCAGTGTCAAGAACCGAACACGATAAATGAAGCTTCCGCTATGTTATAAAACTTTTGTAATCCTTGTATATGGGTTGTAATCACATCGTTGAACATCTTTAAAATGTTTTCAACTAGGTTATTAGAAATTAAGTTAGATGGAAAATATGAACTTTGACATGTAAAACACAGGTTTTGTAATCAATTTTATTAGAAATGGTACAAACTATTATAAATAGCATGAGTTTAAATTTAGGGTGTTACAAGTTGGTAATCAGAGCTCAAGGTTGTCAATAAGTGTTCGGTTCAAGCTTGATCGTTCGTCCGGTAAGAATTAATTT